>CM033646.1:136153905-136202612 GCA_019512145.1 Engystomops pustulosus | reverse complement strand
GACACAGGACTTGTACAATGATCACAGGAGCTTACAATCTATGAGGAGGTGACAGAGGAGGTGACAATGCTTGTACAATGGCCATAAGAGCTTACAATCTATGAGGAGGAGAGGACACAGGAGATGACAGTGCTTGTACAATGGCCATAAGAGCTTACAATCTATGAGGAGGAGAGGACACAGGAGATGACAGTGCTTGTACAATGGTCACAAGAGCTTACAATCTATGAGGAGGAGGTGACACAGGAGGTGACAGTGCTTGTACAATGGCCATAAGAGCTTACAATCTATGAGGAGGAGGGGACACAGGAGATGACAGTGCTTGTACAATGGCCATAAGAGCGGCACATTGTGATCATGGAGGTGTGAGGGGTATATATGATGTGTGGGGGCAAAGTGTGGTCAGTTGGGGTGTGAGGGGTATATATGATATATGTGGGGGCACAGTGTGGTCAGTTGGGGTGTGAGGGGTATATATGATATGTGGGGTGAACAGTGTGGTCAGTGTGGTGTGAGGGGTATATATGATATATGTGGGGGCACAGTGTAGTCAGGTGAGGTGTGACGGGTATATATGATGTGTGGGGGCAAAGTGTGGTCAGTTGGGGTGTGAGGGGTATATATGATGCATGTGGGGGCACAATGTGATCAGTACTGGGCACAAGTTTAACCACATATTCCCCACTATGCGATATACAGCTCTTATTTTACCAAGCTACTAGCAATGTATGCATGCTGGGACATGTAGTCCACCTGCTCAGACTCAGTACTTAGTTTACAGATGCATTAGCTGCCTATAATCCTGGCAGGGGCAGGCTATGTATGGCATGATGTGATGATGCCACTACATAACAGGCTGCTGGTACCTGTGATCTTCCATGCTGGAGGCGACGTGTGCCCGGCGTGTCTCCGGAAGACGCTGCTCCTTCACACCCGACACCTGCGCCCTGTGTCCCAGACGAGGAGTATCAGTGTGTGTACAGTGCACAGCGCCGGCCTAGTGCAGGCAGCTCGCTTACTCCCCCGATGCATCATGGGACATGTAGTTTCATTTCTCCACACCAGTCTTGCACAATCAGTGTTTGGCTGTCTGATTTCCCCTCAGGGATTACATTGCAGAATTTCACATATTTACAGTAATATACATCACACTTAAGAGGAAACACACTAGAATCCTCGAGAACAGGGACCTTTTTCATTTTTAATTCTATAAAAAGAACGTAACGCTACAAACCAAATATGCAGCACAAAAACTACTCAAACACTGCAAGCAACAATCCAAACGCCTTCAAGGAGACATCAACCCCCTCCCAAATGTGACATCTGCACCTACAAATATAGACAACAGCAGCCTGCAATAATAGAGAAGACTGGGATGAGACTGTACTCCCTGACACATTGCTGTCTCCTCCTTTGCCTACCCCCTTTAACCCTTTCCCTGCTGGGCATTTCTGGAAATTTTGTTTCGTTATTGGTCAGAGAAATTTTTATACATAATACAAATAAAACCAAAATTACAGCATAAAGAATCAGGGGGCGTACACATTATGCGTTTCTATGGTAACGCCTGCAATCGGGGACAAGATGCCGGTGTTTTGCATCAAATTAACGGCAAACGCAGACAAAGCGGCACGTGTGGCACCCGTCATAGGCCAAAGAGTGTACCGTAAGGCCTCTTCCACACTTGCGAGGGTGCTGTGCTGTACTCGCATCACACTCGCAGTGAGTGCTGGCTGGATCTCCCGGCCCGAACGCTGCAAACCGGAACTGAACTCAGCATGTCAGTTCAGTTCCAGTGAATGCAACGCAGCAGAACGTGTGAAAGCGCCCTAAGGGGGCAGTCACACGTCCCGTTTAACGTTTAAAACAACAGCTGACGAAAGATTTGCCTAATTAAACAGCTGTTAACACTATCAACAAATCACAAATAACAAATGAACAACATAAATTTCCGCGGCCCGATACAAAAATTTTCTCCAATTCACAAATCATGAATTCAGTTCAGTTTTGTGAAAACTAGCAATACTGAATTTGACTGCCCTATGTTCATTTGTACCACAACTGCGCCAAAACAACGCCAAACATAGAGAAAAAAGACAATGATGCTCCCCCCCCCCCATTGTTTAAAAGAAAAAAGAGAAAAAACTGATAAAAACTTTTTGATATGTTTTTGACTGTGGGGACATGGGAGAACCTAAAAATGCTGTTCTGGGAACAGGTTCCTGTTAGGCCATCGACACACGTGGCGGTTTGAACCCGTTTTTAGGCTGTTTTGGGATATTTTTAAGCAGTCTGTTAAAAACCGCATTCGTTTTTTGACCATTTTTGTCTGTTTTCCAATTATTCTCATTAAGTTAATTTGAAAAAACTGTCAAAAAACGGATGCATTTTCAAAAAACGCATGCGTTTTTTAACGGACTGCTTAAAAATGGCCCAGAAACGGGTTCAAGACGCCACATGTGCCGCCGGTCTTAACACCTTGCCGACCGAGGACGAACTATATTGTCCTCGTGGTGCAAAGGGTGTATGGAGAGAGCTCACGAGCTGAGCTCTCTTTATACACACCGGGCAATGGCTGTATAAAACAGCCAACACCCGCCTGTCACTGCCGTGGTCGGTGCTTAACAGTTAACCTGTTAAATGCCGCGTCAAACCCGCCCGCGGCACCTAACTTACCGTTATATGCGGCGATCGGTTGCTATGGCAGCCTAGAGGCTCATTGAGACTCGTAGGCTTGCCATGTGTAATGATTTCTAATAGCCAGCAGAGGGCAAGCTATTAAAAATCATAGTAAAATAGCTATATACTGCAATACAGTAGTATTGCAGTATATAGTATTAGCAATCAGCCCCTACAGGGTTAAATTACCCTGGAGGATCTAAAATAATGGTACAAAAAAATAAAAAAAATGAAAAAATATTAAAAACAGTAAGTTTAAATCACCCCCCTTTCCCTAGAACTGATATAAATATAAATAAACAGTAAAAATATATTAGCGTATTTTCCCGGCGTTTAACCCGGTAACGGAAATTGACGCCCAAAGACGAAAATGCCACTTTTTTGCCATTTTGAAAAATATAAAAAATTCTATAAAAAGTGATCAAAAGCCCACACAGTCCTCAAAATGATAGCATTAAAAACGTCATCAAAAGTTGCAAAAAATGACACCACCCACAGCTCTGTGCACTGAAGTATGAAAAAGTTATTAGTGCCAGAACATGGCAAAATGAAGAACTTTTTTTGTACAGAAGGTTTTAATTTTTTAAATGTATGAATGCATTATAAAACCTATACAAATTTGGTATCCTCCTGATCGTACATGATCTGAGACTAATAACGTCATGTTATTTGGGGTGAAAGCTGTAAAATCCAAGCCCACAAGAAAAGGGCACAAATGTGTCATTTTCACTGCATTCTGAATTTTTTCCTGCTTCCCAGTACACGGCATGGAATGATAAATACCATGACTATGGAGTGCAATTTGTTACGCCGGAAACAAGCCCAAACAGAGCTACCTCAACTCCATCAGATTTGCATCCTCTTGATTTTGCCCTCAGATATTCTTTTATTTTATTATTGTCCAAAGTTCCTAGAATTGAACTGAATCTTGTTATACACCTTAATTCATTATTATTGGTGGAAAAATAGACAAATGACTAGATAACTGTATGCCAGGGTTGCCAGCATCTTCCAAATTCTGAAATACACCAGGTCCCACTAATATATCACTGTGCAGGAGCGGGATTGTCATTTATTAGCCTCTGGCGGTACCTAGTGGCCACAAATGGTAATGCTCCAAGCATAATGTACCAGTAATGTAGTATACAGTATTGCTATTGGAACCAACCAGGTGCAAAAACAACCAGGCCCTTTTTTGCTTTTCCATTTTTCACATGCCCTGCCCTCCTACCTGACCCATTCGTCTTCAGAGTAATCTGACGGAAAAGGCTTACCTGATCAGCTCTCAGGGGGCAGTCGGATCCTATCGGGGCTCCCTTATTATCACTGAATGCTTTTTTATTTTAAGGTCCTGCTAAAGGCTCTGGGAACGTACTGCCATATTCTTTATAAATCCTATTGGAAAATAACACCATGAGAGTGCAACTGGATAAAAAAATCGTTCATACTCTCATTATGGGGCATGGTATATGATTATATTTACCAATACACCCCCCTGTTAATTAGACTCTGTATACTTAAGTTAATTTTTTATTTTATGTCTGGCCACTATAAATTACCTGTAGGTCTCCTGTGCCCTTGATCTCCTCTACAGGTAAGTACTCAGGCAGCACAAAGATGAAGTCACCATATCGCACTGCCTGAGTAACGCTGTGTACAGCTACTCACATGTAATCAATGGCATCCTTGCTTAATAACACCACATTACCACTGGATTTGTGGCAGAGAGGAATAATAGTAATCGAGGCCGTACCGAGAAACTTATGACAGGGTCAGTGGGGCCTGTGGAGAAGTTTCCAACCCACAATATTGGCCCTACCGGGTCCCCTTACCCTGGAAAAGAGGAGAGTCTATCCTTGAACCCCTTAGGGAACGTGGCCCTTTTTCGTTTTATTTTGTCATGTACATGAGCTAGCGGTTTAAAACACTAACAAAAATAAGCTCCGGCACCAGCTCACCCTGAGCTGATGCCCGGTATTTCCATCAAAAACCTGCCACTTCAAGTGGTAGGTTTCCTTTAAGGACACCCAACTTACAGCGGACACCTAGTTACAGACGGACCCCTCTGCCCACTGTGACCTCTGGTGAAGCTCTCTGGATGTTACTATAGCCCCAGACTGCACTGATCAGCTGTACGGTGTCTGTAATGAAGCTTTGTTGATAATCCTTGGACCAAATTACAGCAAAAAATTTGGAAACGCCAATTGTCACTGGGGCAAAAAATTTTTTTGCGTGGAACTACAATTATAAAATATACAGTTTCGACTTACATACAAATTCAACTTAAGAACAAACCTCCAGTAACCTGGGGACTGTCGGCATTTAAAACAAACCCCTAATACCATACCAGTTGTATCCACTAGGTACCACCAGAGGCTAAGCAATGAAATTCCTTCACAGCCAAATTCACTTGTGTATGATGTATACAGGATGGTTGCATTTAAGCCCCTTCTACACTGGCGTTTTTCACGCGCGAGTTCTGCGCGTGCATTTGACGCGCAGAACTTGCATTGCACTCTGTCCCATTGTATTCAACGCGTCAAAATCGCAGCATGCTCTATTTTTGCGAGTCACGCACAATTTTCACGCCCCATTCAAGTCTATGGAGATGCATCAAGAATGCATTGCACTCGCAATCATTGCAAGTGCAATGCGAGTGCAATGCGTTTTAAACGTAAGGGTTGCTAGGTGACCAGAATAACAGTATTTCCCCTGCTCGTGAACGATCATTTAATTAAAAAAACACAGTGAAGAACAGTGAAGAATAGAATAAAACCAGTGAACACAGTGAAAACAGTGACCACAGGATCATTTAAGAGAAAAACACAGTGCAGAACACAGTGCAGATGATTACAGATGTTCGGCACATCTGCTTACTTGTCGGGAGATACGCGCGGAACGGTGCGGCCAAAATATCATGTGAAGAACAATATATATGTGTGAAGAACACATTGCAGATGTATTTAAACATCTGCAATTTGTTCTTCACACACATATATATTGTTCTGCACATGCTACAGGATGGTTGCATTTAGGCTTCATTCCCACTGCCATGTGCTCACCCGGACCGGACCCAGTCTTCACCCGCCACTCTCTCCATAGCAGAAATCCGGCGGCTCAACTTGGCCAAGGTGAGCTGATGCACCGCGTGTTCACTGCGCCGTGACTGAGAGCCATAGAAGTTTATAGGGGGAGTGATCTGCCTGAAAATCATGCGACCAAATCAATGCACCCAGAACGGCTGTGTGAATGAGCCCTTAGAGTGTGGCCAGTTCCAGTGTCCAAACGAAGCAGTCACAACATTATCTAGATAATACAAAAATAATTCTGCACTAAATTGTAGAATAATATAAAATTTAATGAAATGTTTCTCAAATGTCTGTACAAAGCTATTTTGTGGTCTCACCACATTTCAAATTCTTAGCTTTTACATTTAATCCGCTGAAATTTTTTTGTTTTATTCATCAGTTTTTATTCTAATTTCTTCTTCACTTCTTGCTAGCTTTATATTATAAAGCATAAGTGGTATATTAAAACCATAATAACCCCGTCCAGAGCTATAATGACCTATTCTTAGGGGGGTTTCACTTTGGCATTTTTTTCAGTGATTTTTCACTGTACCCATTTTGGCTTATAGACACATACAAATGGATTTTCTCTTCATGGCTTCAGTGATTTGTCACTAATGCCTTACTGACCCATTCTTTTCAGTAGGCCTTTTTACACTTCAGTTTTTTCCCACTGATCCAATATTGTCAGTGAAAGCAGAAAGAACAGGAAAAAAAAACTGAAGTGTGCAAAAAAAGCCCATAGAAAAGAATGGGTCAGTAAGGCATCAGCGATAAATCACTGAATCCAGGAACAGAAAACTAATCTGTATGTGTCCATAAGCCGGAATGGATTCAGTGAGAAAAAACAATGTGAAACCACCCTTAGGCCACGGTCACCCGCTAGGCTTCCGTTCATAACGCAACGCTAGCGCACAGGGGGCGGTCCTCGGCCCGAACGCACATGCGTTTCCAGAGAAACACATGCGATCGGGTTATCAATCGCATGCATTTCCCTGGAAACGCATGTGCATTCGGGCCCAGGACCTCCCCCTGTGCGCTAGCATTGCGTTATGAACGGACGCCTAGCGGTACGTTCCCTACAGACTCCCTTCAAATCTGTATGCTTCCCCATACATCTTTCCAACCAGCTGCCTCCTGCTAACGTCGTGTATGCTTAACGGAAGCCATTAAAACAGTACTGCATCCTCCATGGCCTCCGCTGAGCATATGCTCAGCATGAGAGAGAAACCCAGTGATTGCACTGTCCTTAAAATACAGTGGCAGCTCTGGGGAAACACCCTGAGCAATGACTGCTGCTGACAATGTTAACTAGGAGGTAGCTGGAGAGATATCCCACTGTATGTGGGATATACCTGTGCCATATGTTGTGAGGACACGTTGGGAATCCTCCTGATGTATCCTTACAATGTATGTCAAAACCGTGATTCGAACATAGCTTTAGGGTGACCATACCACCTGCTATAAGGACCAGTTGATAACCTCTAATTACCATATTTAATCTTTACATGTTTTTATGTTGTATACTGTTTTCTAATGTATTGTAATTTAAGTAATATGACAATAACTTTATGTAAAGTGAAGTGCGCCTCCATTGTTTACGGAAGACAGTACCCAAGTATGTCTTTGGAGTAGGTCATGGAGAACTGACCTTATTGAGTTTGTGGTTATTTCTCTTAAAATCAAAGGCACCACCTACAGAGAGACCCTACACCGATGGGGTTTAATTTAACATCCACAAACCCCTATGCATATATTTTTTTATTACCTTAAGAATCATTTGTCAGACAAACCTTTATTTGGTAAGGAAAAACAATTCTAAGCAATAAATGCCCAGCTGGCATCTTCAGCCTTTCTTCATTGATTTTATAATGAGAAGACATAAACAACATCTATATCCTTTATTACTTCCATCAAATATCATCCTGTTGGCACTGCAATACAGAAAGTTGTGCCAATCCGAGGCGACAATAAGTCTTCTCTCAATGCCCGCAAGATATTTACAAGGAGGTGGCAACTGTGAGAATATTGTTCTGTGCCCTGCAGCCTTAGTACTTGTGTCTCCTGTGCTGCCTTTGATTTACTGAGACATGTATGGTAACTGGGAAAACACAAAAATAACTGCAATCAATGGCCCAGATATATTATTGTGTCTGCGCAAGCTTACAAAAAAAAGGGCGTTTTTAACTTGCATATTTATTTATTAAAAGTTTGCGCCACTTTTGTGTCATGGTTGCACTTTGTCCAAAACTGTGATTCGACACAATTCTGTCGCAACATCAATGAAGCAAAGTGCACCAAGGAAAAAAAGGTGCAACTGTGTCACATCCTGAAAACAGAGCAGATTAACTAAGAGCTTGTGACACGGGCCCACATTTATCAAAACTAGTGCAGTCTGTACTATGTGCAGTTTGCCTGTGGAGTGGCGCATGGTCTTCACTAATCTGGTGCACCATGTACAATTTTTTTTTGGTGCACTATGTTCATGCTGCAGAATTGTGGCACAGACAGAATTGTGGCACACATCAGTAATAAATGTGACGCAAACTCTGACTAAGCGGTTACACGCCCCTGTAGGTGCACATTTTGTCTATCTTTTTGTATACAGTGCTGGCGCAGAGACTTTATAAATACATGTGCAAGCAGTTTGCACGTTCAAGTCAGACAGAAAACTGGTGCAAACACTTTAATAAAAATGCACCACTATTGGATTATCTGGCGCAAACTGCACATTAGTGAGACAAACTGCACTAATGTGAAGAGTGCAACAGATTATTAAATACTGGAACAGTTTTCATTAATCTGGCGCACTTTGCACTGTTTTGGAAGTGTGCACCAATTTTTTTTTGCCGCAACACAATTCTGTCAAATTGCAGTTATAAATGTGACACACGGTTTGAATTGGAACCAGGATGCCCCATCAACTGTAGACACAAGCTAACATTTATTAAAGCATTTTCTGTCTGGCTTTGCGCTGAAGAATATGTAAACTGCTTGTATGGTACATGTTTTAAAAAGTGTCTGCATCAGTTTTGTGTCACGGCTGCTCTGTGTCCGACAAGACAGAAAAAAGGGGCACATTTACTAACAACAGTGCAAACTGCACTAAATGAAGTTTGCCTGTGAAGTGTGCAGAGGGCGCCAGATTCAGGATTTCTGGTGCACATTCAGTTTTTTTTTTTGTGCACCTTTAACCCCTTCACGCTCCGTGGCGCGTGACTTAGCGCTCAGTGGCGGATATATCCGCCACGGCGCTTATGCCGGCTCGGCTCTGGATCAGAGCCGAACCGGCATCGGGAAACACGGGGTGCCGGCTGTAACTAATAGCCGGCACCCCAGTGTAACACCCGCGATCGGAGTTGTCTCCGATCGCGGGTGCTTAACCCGTTAAATGCCGCGGTCAGCGCGACCGCTGCATCTAACCTGCATCTGGGGGGTCTTTCCTCCACGATCGGCCCCCCCTGAACCGTTTTCGGGGGGCGCCGATCGTTGCTATAGTAACTCTGGGGTCCGATCTGCAAGTGCATAGGCTGACACTGATAATACTCTGCAATACATCAGTATTGCAGAATATTATCATGAAGAAGCAATCAGAAGATTGCTTCTTCATGTCCCATGGTATAAAAGTGAAAAAGTAAAAAAAAAAAAGTTATTCAATAAAAAAATAAAGTAATAAATCACTAAAAATGCCCCAAACTCCCAAAACATATAAAGAGACATATAACTCAAAAAAAGTCTAAATCATAACACAAACCCCACATATATAGTATCACCGCGTCCGTAACAACCCGTAGAATAAAAGTAAATCATTATTGAACCCCCACGATAAACGCCGTAAAATATTTGCCAAAATTTACCACTAAAATGAAGTACAACATGTGGGGAAAAAACAATCTCAGAATCGTTTTGATAAGTAACAGTGTTCAAAAGTTATAACCATATAAAGCGACGCAAGTCCGAATCCAAAAAATCGGGCTGAGCCTTAAGCTACAAAATGGCTGCGTCCTTAAGGGGTTAACATAGAGCGTGGGACCTTGCATGTTAAATCTGCCGTACGGTCCGACGTAGCACTGGAATGCCCCCTAATTTGTGTCGCATGATGCCTAGTCCAACTGCGCCACAAAAGGTTCTCATGACAGTGGCGTGTACACTTATTTTTATTTTTAATTATCACAGAAAGCGGTTACACGCCCCTGTAGGTGCACATTTTGTCTGTCTTTTTGTATACAGTGCTGGCGCAGAGACTTTATAAATACATGTGCAAGCAGTTTGCACGTTCAAGTCAGACAGAAAACCGGTGCAAACACTTTAATAAAAATGCACCACTATTGGATTATCTGGCGCAAACTGCACATTAGTGAGACAAACTGCACTAATGTGAAGAGTGCGACAGATTATTAAATACTGGAACAGTTTTCATTAATCTGTCGCACTTTGCACTGTTTTGGAACACAATTCTGTCAAATTGCAGTTATAAATGTGACACACGGTTTGAATTGGAACCAGGATGCCCCATCAATTGTAGACACAAGCTAACATTTATTAAAGCGTTTTCTGTCTGGCTTTGCACTGAAAAGAATATGTAAACTGCTTGTATGGTACATGTTTTAAAAAGTGTCTGCGTCAGTTTTGTGTCACGGCTGCTCTGTGTCCGACGAGACAGAAAAAAAGGGGCACATTTACTAACAACAGTGCAAACTGCACTAAATGAAGTTTGCCTGTGTAGTGTGCAGAGGGTGCCAGATTCAGGATTTCTGGTGCACATTCTTCATGAATCTGGCACCCACTGTACATCTCCAACGGTCCACCACTTTGTGCACCTTTAACATAGAGCGTGGGACCTTGCATGTTAAATCTGCCGTACGGTCCGACGTAGCACTGGAATGCCCCCTAATTTGTGTCGCATGATGCCTAGTGCAACTGCGCCACAAAAGGGTCTCGTGACAGTGGCGTGTACACTTATTTTTATTTTTAATTATCACAGAAAGTGAATCCATACCACCAACGTTATGAAAAGGGTTAACTAGGCATTTGAAGCAAAGGAACTGTTAGGCTTTATGTGCCAATATTGGAAACATGCATACAAAGATGCATGTGTCACAACCGATGTGTTACCCCAAAGTTTTGTAAAATTTGGGGGAACGGTCGAAGTTGGCTGGCAACTGAGTCATTGTGTCCATACACTGTTTTAAGTATTGTATTATCACAAAGAGGCACTGACCCCATAACAATGTACATTCTGAAACCTGCATAGGTTGGTATATACATAATGCCAAGCCACGATAGTGCAGTTTCACATTAACCACCAGTTTGGAGGTAAAGATCACCGGTTTCAGAGCATTTTGCAGATACACATGATAATCAGATGTTGTGGGGTGGTCTATATGTACAGGGGTGGACCAAGCCTGTTCTGCTGCCTGAGCTAGCCATGAGAGACGCCCACCTGTCCCCCTGCCCATATAATGGTAATATATCAGGGAGTGTCAGGACCAGAATCATCATATGGCTTTGGTGTAAAATAAAAGCATGCAAAGTGCAACAGCGCACCCCATTCGTTAAAATTCCACATGTTCCATCCACCATATGTAGAAGATTAGATACAGCATACCGCCATGTATGTATAAAATGCATACGAGCTTAACCGCATATGTATTAAATGCTCAGAATTAACCGCCCTGTAGCCTAAATGCTCACAGTCGTATCCGCCCTGTATAAGAAATGCTACAGAGTACCGCCAGTCGTATGAAATGTGCATACAGAGTACCCGCCAATATAGTATAAAATGCATACAGAGTACTGCCATGTAGTACACAATGGCATACAGCTTTCTTACGCCATGTAGTATTATTTAAATTCATACGGAGTACCGCCATGAAGTATCACAAAGCATATCAGTGTGCCGCCTGGTAGTACAAAATACAAGCTCTTATAAATAGCACCAATACAGTTATATAATATCAACATAGACAAACATTAGAAATACAACCATAACACAGTGACATACAGAAAATATACACACATACTCCTATTATATTCAAAAAAAAACAGATGTGTAATGAATGACACATATAAACTTTATAATAATCCAAGCCATTAAAACACCTTAAAAAGCCCAAAATGGGTACTCTCACATGAACGCCCAAAATAACGGACGATAGTATAGCTGCAATAAATTGCCAAAAACTGATGTTACATAAATAAAATGGGTATGGTCTCAAAAGGCACATACACACTGGAAAAAAAGTCAAGAATTCCTGCAAGCAATTATGCTTGACATTCGTCAGGCCAAGCGACCGGGCATACACGCTGTGAGACTCCTAACGCTTAAGTATGTGAGGTTAACAAATGATTGCTCAAACACCGTAGCGAGCACTATAGAATGGAAAAAACTAAATTGGATAGGCATTGTAAAACGTTTTTCCCTAATGACTTTTCTGAACGTCTCCTATATGATCATAAGGAGGGAACATCGGAAGTCTGAACTGCTGATCCCTGCTCCATCCTGTAGAACGAGGTTACTGACAAATACGACATCGGGGGAAGTGTCCCCTGGTGGTCACTCTCTGGTGACTCGCGGCCGCATACATGATCGATGTAATATAGGCTATAATATGTCCTTTATGTAATGGTCCCTCTATACGATGTTTTCTTCTTTAGCTTTTGAACATTTTCCCCTAAAAAGTGTGTGAATTAGAGCACCCTAGTGGACAACGAGTGGTATACTATTTATTTATTTTACTTTGTGGATACCTGGGGAAATTGAGTTTTCCCCTGAAGGTTCTGTCCAAGTCATGTCCATCGTTCAACATTTTTTATTTGGGTGTAAAAAAACAAACCACAACATTTAGACTTCTGTATAACTTCTAGGGCCCGTGGAAATAAACACAGCAACAGCTGCCCCGATAAATAATACTCTGCACATACTGCCCCTGATAAATAAGACACCAGCCACAAGCCTGCCCTGATAAAATCACACTGCCACAGAGCTGCCCCCTATAAATACACTTCCATCAAGCCTGCCCCTGATCAATAACACTGCCACCGCCCTGGCCCCTGATAATAATACAGCCACAAATAATCCTGCCCCGCTAAAATAATCCAGCCACCAACCAGCCTGCCCCGGTAATAATACAGCCACATTACTGCCCCCAAACCTTTGTACTGCCCCCTGATAAACAACACAGCCACAAAGCCTGCCCCTGATAAAATACCACAACAGCCACCAAACCTGCCCCTGATAAATTATACAGGCCACATGATCTTTCCTGCCCCACCTGACTACAAAACAACACAGCCACAAGCCTGCCCTTATAAACCACACACTGCCACAAGCCTGGCCTGCCCCTGCAAATAACACAGGGCAAGAGCGCACAAAGCCTTCCCCTTATAAATAAAACCCAGCCACAAGCCTTCACCCCTACTAAATAACCCAGCACAAAGCCGCCCCCCTGATAATAAACAGTCCACAATATCCTGCCCCTGATAAATACCATCCACAACCTTACACCTGGCCCCTGATAAAAACTACAGCCACAAGCCTGCCCCTGAGTAAATAACACAGCCCACATCCTGCCCCTGATAAAACAACAGCCACAGCCTGCCCCGGATAAATAACACAGCCACAAGCCTGCCCCTGATAATAAATTCTGCACATGACTGCCCCTGATAAATACACACGCCACCAGCCTGCCCCTGATAAATAATACTGCACCATGACTGCCCCTGATCATAAACTGCCACAGACTCCTGCCCCGATAAATAATTACTGCACATGACTGCCCCTGATACATACCACTGCCACAAGCCTTGGCCCCTTATTAATATCGCACCATTACTTGCCCCTGATAAATAACACAGCCACAAGCCTGCCCCTGTAAATACACCTCCCACAAGCCTGCCCATTGATAAATAACACTGCCAACATCTGCCCCTGATAAATAACACTGCCACATATCCTGCCCTGATAATAACACTGTCCACAAGCCCTGCCCCTGATAATAACACTGGCACATAGCCTCCCCTGGATAAATAATAGTTGCCACCATCCTGCCCTGAATAAATAAATATTGGCCACACACAAGCCTGCCCCTGATAATAATAGTGCAAAGCCTGCCCCCCTGATGACAAATACCACTGCCACAAGCCTGCCCCTGATAATAGACGCCGAATCCTGCCCCCGAAAATAATACAGCCACATTACTGCCCCTGATAAATAATACTGCCCATAACTGCCCTGATAATAAACACTTTGCACAATCCTGCCCCCTGATAAATACACTGCCACAAGCCCTTCCCCTGATAAGTAACCCTGCCACAAGCCTGCCCCTGTAATAACACTGCCACAAAAGGCCTGCCCCGATATAATAGAGCCACAAAGCTGCCCCTGATAAATAATAGTGCCACACATCTGCCCCTGAATAATAATAGTGCCACAAGCCTGCCCCTGATAAATAAACAGCCACAGACTGGCCCCTGATAAATAATACTCCTGCACAATACGCCCCTGATAAATAACACTGCCACAAGCCTGCCCTGATAAATAACAACCACTGCACAAGCCTGCCCCTGATAAATAACCCATACACTGCCACAAGCCTTCCCCTGATAATATATGCCACAGCCCTGCCCCTGATAATAATATTGCCACAAAGAGTCCTGACCCTGAAATACATAATACTGCACCTGCCACAAGCCTGCCCCTGATAAATAATACTGCCACACAATCCTGCCCTGATAAATATACAGGGCCAACATTACGTCCCCTGATAAATAATACTGCCACATTAACTACTACGCCCCGATAAATATATTGCCACAAACAAGTTGCATAACAACTGGGGACTTTTCGCAACCTTTTTTTTAAGTCTGCTCTAGCGTCCTCCAGTATCTTAGAGGTCTGGTGTCGTGCGCCCCAAAAAAGGTTATCTCTGCCTCTCCAACCTGGCTTCTGAAAAGAGGTCTGGTTTTCAGGTGTGGATACTCCAAACACAATTCATATCCTGTCCTTTCCTTTTTTTGGGCGCTGAAAATGGGCCAAAAGTAGAGTAGACCAAAAGAAAAATGGTCTAGCAACATGAAACTGGTGTTTTAGATCCAGAAATTGTCCGCGTGACTAAATATTAAACATGTATCTTCATTACGACACTGGTCGAAACCAAGCCAGCGAGGTACGTTCACAACAACCTTCTATAAATGTCCCCCAATGTGGTACCACATCTAACATAACATCAACAAAGCCAACACAACAATACTGTATAGCAATAATCATAATAGGGGAATATAGATTGGGTCTCCTAATGTGCGAAGTCCATCCGTTCAATGGCCGTAGTTACAGACACGATCTATATGTCCACATTAAACTCCTGCCCTTAAAAGTGTGGCCCAGCACTCCCGAATGGGGCTCCTGCAGGTATATATTAATATTATACGGCATGTGGGCCCCTGCTGCAAAGATGTAAAACTCCTCTAAAATTAAGCTACTCCAAACATTGGATTAGCACATCCCAAAATGCTGTTTTGACAATACTGCCTTGTGCCCTTCCAGATGATTAGCACATCACCGATATAGCGTAGCCACATCTCAATGTTGCACTCCATGTTAGTCTCCCTGAGAAGAAAATAATCTCCTCCCACAACCCAGGAGCAAATTAGCAGAGCCGGCTCTCAGAATATACTGGGTATTTGTACATTGGTTTAATTTTGTACATATTGTGGCTCATGCTTGGGCCTCAGTGAGTACTCAGGGGAGAGGAGCATCACTTGGGAGTTGTCTCATTTGTGCTAATAGTTTTGCTCCTGCTTGGTCTTAAACTTGCACAGTTCTGCTACCGGGTCGCTGATGCCGTCTGGCCATATAACTAGCAATGCACAGAGCATGGGGGTCATCATAGAGGATCGAAACATCCGCAGTGTGGAGCATAAGAAGAGCCAGGACATGAGGGTGCTTTATTTTTTTTGTCTTCTCTGGGTTCTTTCAGTATTGATCGCTATAATGAACCCAGGTATTTTGCCTGCACTGGGGTCTCCGTTAGCTCTAAGCTGCTCTGGGGGTCTCCGTATTCTGTAAGTCTGTCTCTTGGGCGTCTCCGGTACTCTTTAAGTCTGCTCTGTGTGTAGTCCGGTACGCTTAAGTCTGCTCTGGGGGTCCCGGTATTCTTAAGTCTGCTCTGGGGTTCTCCGTATTTCTTAAGTCTTCTCTGGGGGGTCTCCGGTATTCCTAAGTAAGGGGTAAGTCTGCTCTGGGGGGCTCCCGGTATTCTTAAGTCGCTCTGGGGTTCCGTAATTCTTAAGTCTGGCTGCTCTGGGGTTCTTCCGGTATGTCGTAAGTCTGCTTTGGGGTCTCCGTATTCTTAAGTCTGCTCTGGGGTCTCCTATTCTTAGTCTCTGGCTCGGGGGGTCTCCGGTATTGCTTAAGTCTGCCCGGGGTCTCCGTAGTCTTCAAGTCTGCTCTGGGGTCTCCGTATTCTTAAGGTCTGCTCTGGGGTCTCCCGTATTCGTAAGTCTGCTTTCGCGGTCTCCGGTATTCTTAAGCTGCTCTGGGGGTCTGGTACTTTTATCATCATGAATGCGTATTGGTTGTTAGGGTAATATTTATTACTGTAGCTGCAGCATTATCATTTTTGTTCTGTACTGTGGTGCATCTCAGGTGCTCGATTCCTGATGTGGCCACTTAAGTTGAGCAGTATGTCAATAATGGTTGCTCACCCCAGGGCCTAAAAATCTTGAGAATTTTCCAAAAAAAGGGACTAGAACAGCCATTAAATGTCCACATTTTATAATTTATCTTTGGTGGTCGAGTCAGTCCATTTTATACCAAAATTGTCACCGACTCCACTTCACAAGTCTTCCTGCCACCCTCCCTGTGTTAGATCACAGCAGCAGAAGATGGGTGCTGAAGGGGGGAGTAGGGCAGTAAACAGCTGTGAAGCTGTCAGCATGAAGTGGTTCTGTGAGCCCCCTTGAGCTTTTTGCTTCTTAATAGCAATAATTTTAAAATGGATTTTAGAATGAGAAGGGAGGTTCATGGATAACCAAATTAAGATATAACCACAGTCACGCTGCCCGTGGATCTCATGAGTGTCTCTGATTTAACATGACGGATTTTTGATGGTAGTTTCCTTGAATTAACTTAACCCCTTAAGGACGCAGGGTATTTTCGCTGATTTCTTTCTCGCTCTCCATCTTCCCCCCAAAAAAAATGAAATTCCTAACTTTTTCATTTTTTCCGGTACAGAGCTGTGTGAGGGCTTATTTTTGTGCGTAACAAATTTTACTTTCCCATGATGTTATTATGATTTCCATGCCTGTATGGGGAAGCAGCAAAAAATTCCAATGTGGAAAATTGAAAAAAACTGCATGTGCGTCAGGTTTTGTGGGCTCAGTTTTTACGACTTTCAACTCTGACTCTGCGCTCCAATAACATGCCTACTTTGTCTTTGGTTCGGTACGATCGCGGTGATACCAAATGTATATAGGTTTTATGCGTTTTAAAATAAATTTTTCAAAATTAAACGAATGTGTACAAAAAAGAAAAAAATTTTTTGCCATCTTCTGACAGCTAATAAAACTTTTTCATACTTTTGTGCGCATGGAGATGTGTGAGGGGGCGGGTCATTTTGCGTAATGAGCCGCGTTCTCATTGCTACCCATTTTGAGGACTGTGCGAACATTTGGATCATTTGTTTTATTACATTTTTTATGTCATCTAAAATGTTTGTAAAAAGGCGCATTTTTGGAACATTGGGGCGTCCATTTTGCGCCGTTCCGGAGGTGCACAAGCCCGGCGCCCGTAACCGTTTTTTATATATTTTGATAGATCCTGGCATTTTTGGGGGACGCGGCAAACCTAATGTGTCTGTGATTTTTACATTTATAATTATAGTTTCTATCAGTTCTAGGAAAGGGGGGTGATTTGAACGTTTAATATTTTATTATTTTGTGTACTTTTTTGAAACTTTTTTTTTGTCTCTTTTTTTTCCGCACTTTTTCCTCTTTACCCCTCTATGGTACAATGACCCTAGATGGGCGGTGCTCTGCCATTACGCAATCCTACTGTATCGCAGTATATGCATTTCTGCCACTATACATTACAATGATCCCACAGTCTCATGTAATGGCATTTCAAAGCCATGTATCCTCGGGTCAACGAAGCCACAGGCTACCATGGCAACCGATCGCCGCCCCCCGATAGACTTTTCGGGGGAGCTGCGATCGAGTAAGCTGGCGGCGCTCCACTCGCCACCAAATTTAAAGTGCCCGCCGGTCGACTTTGCCGGCGGCAAGAAGAGTTTAACAAAACCCGCGATCTGGTGCAAGCACCGACCGCGGGTGAATAGCGATGGTCTTGCTGGCGATATGCAGCAAAGCCCATCACGTATGAAGAAGGCTCAGCCCGTGAGCCTTCTTCATACAACCTTCACAGCTCCGTGGTCGGATTATATCCGTCACGGAGCGTGCAGGGTTTTAAAGCTTGAACTTGAATAGAAAGTTAAAGTGAAGAAAACACTTATGTAACTGATGTAAACACTGCTGTTATTTAGTCTGCTGGATGAGAATCCCCATTTCTTCATAGTTTCATTATAAATTTATGTGTATATTTTAGAGGGACCATGTTTATCAGCCCAGCTCTATTACCAATATCCATGGTTGTAGTTGCGCTAATTCTCCTAAGAGATGACACAAGTAGTGGCCAGCAGCACTCATCATAACCCACGTCCGTCCCTGATGAAGCATTTGGGTGGACCCTCCATCTAGTGGCGCCTAACTCGGATAAAGGCAAACCACCGTGGTGGTGAGCACTTCAGCTTCAGTAAAGGCGCCATAACGATTGACTAGGTGCGAGGACCACTAGAGGTGTAGCCAAAACATTAGATTTTAATTCCCCTGAGTCTTTATTTTATAGAGCCAGCAAATTCCATACAGTATCAGGGTTAGAGATTAGCTGTGGCCGCCCTTGTAATGAAATGGAGTTCAATGGAGACGCAGAAAAGGTTGAGGTGTAAGATTCATTAGGAACCGCCCTGTGACCAATGGCCATTGCTCTGTATGGACTTGCCATCTGGATCTGTGGACTTAGCCCCATTTATAACCACTATTAACATAATTGTGTACAGAATATAGCATGAACTGGCAAGTGTTTAGTTAACTGTGAGATGTCTCTCTGGCCGTAAGGTATAAAAGTGTCAACCAATTTTTATTTTTAAATAATTAAAATCACATAACAAATTGTATCACTTGTATCGATTGTTTTTATCCTCTTTGTATAGATTTTGTGTTCTTGAATTTCTGAGATTTCTGTCCTGATTATAGGGGCACCTCCTGATGAAGCTAAATAACACCATTTAAGTGATCTGCTTTCCAGCAGGCTCATAGCATGAGGCAGTAGATGGTTTGGGGAGTGGTGGAGATTTTCTAGACATGATTTATGATGATAGAGATTTAAGATAAGTCGGTGACATCCTTGATGTCCAATTGGTTTTCTATAAAGTGTTATACAGTTTCATCTATTATATACAGAAAGGTAAGTCTGTACTCTTCTCCAAAGATTCCATACGACAAGAGATCGCGATCACGCTCTACAGCGATCTATGAGCATGCAGAGGCTGTATTTACTCTCCAAAAAACCACCAAGCGATAATACGCTTGGGTGATTTTCTTGTAAAAGCGCTGGTCTCTCCCAGTATTTGAGGTGCAGCTGGCTGCCGTCCTGCTAGTTTGTAAGTACAGAGCGACAGCGGAGCGCACAGTAGCAGTCCACGATGCACACTGACCACTACATGCAGAGAGGTTCTCTGCTTCTGTTCGGGCCGGCAGATAGGGAAGATGAAGCCAAACCGCCCCCCCCCCTGAACCGACTCACTCTGCCGTCCCTGTCTTCTCCAACTCATTTCACATATTTGAGCAGCAGGTGAAATCACTTACACTAAAAAAGAAAGGGCGGCAAGCCAAGCAGGAGCCGGAACTGTGACCTTTTACAGGTGGGGTCTCAGGCTCCTCCTCCCCCTCTCTGACCCGTCTCTCTAGCTCTAATATATACATCTGCACATCGCAACTAGCAGACTTGGCTAGTCCTGAGAGGAGGAGAGTGGAGGAGCGTTTATTCCAAAGGCGTTTTTTGGTCATCTGTGTTGTGGTCCTGGCCTGCTGTGGGGGTCCTGTGCCTGCTTGTGGGGGTCCTGTGTCTGCGGTGGTGTTTTTCTTCACAGGTTTGTGTGACTGGACCTAATTCCCCGGGAGTTCAATTGCTTAATAGTGGTTACCTTAGCCTGATATAAGATGTATTCAAATCAATTACAAATAGTTATGATGAAAATTCTATGCATGTTGACTGCATGGGGACCCAGGAGGTGACGGGAATCTTCATTGGTCACACAGAGCTTACAATCTGAGGGGGATCGCAGAAGGTGAAAAGTGCCGTCCAAGGTCACCGAGAGCTACATCTATGAGAAGGAGGAGGGGACACAGGAGGTGACAGTGCTTGACAATGGTCACATAGAGAGCTTTACAATCTAGGATGAGGGGAAACAGGAAGATGAACGTGCTTGTACAATTGTCACAAGAGCTTACATCTAGATGAGGGTTGGCACATGATTGCAGTGCTTGTCACAAATGGTCACCGACTACAATTATTAGGATGAGGGGACCAAGGAGATGACAGTAGATTGCGTGTACAATGGTCACAAGAGCTTACAAATCTAGCGGAGGGGGGCACAGGAGTGACATTGCGTGTACAATGGTCACCAGAGCTTACAATCTATATATGAGGAGGGACAACAGGAGGTGACATTGCTTGTATCAATGGTCACAAGACTTACAATCTATTAGGAGGAGGGTACACAGGAGATGACGTGCTTGTTCAATTGTCCCAAGACTTAACTATGAGGAGGAGGTACACAGGAGGTGACAGTGCTGTACAATGGTCACAAGAGCTTACAATCTATGAGGAGGGCCACAGGAGATGACAGTTGCTTGTACAATGGTCACAAGAGCTTACAACTCGAGGAGGAGTGAACAGGAGGTGACAGTGCTTGTACATGCGCCAAGAGCTTACAATGCTATGAAGGTGGAGGCACAGGATGTGACATCCTGTACAATTGGCCATAAGAGCTTACAATTTCTTTGTTTATGAGGAATGGTGGGACACAGGAGATGAACAGTGCTTGTACAATGGCCATAGAAGAGCTGACAATCTATGAGGAGGTGGGCACAGGAGGTGACATGCTTGTACACTGTCACAATGCTTACAATCTATGAGATGAGGATGGACACAGAGGTGACAGTGCTTGTACATGGTCCCAAGAGCTTACAATCTATTGGTAGAGGGGACAACGGGAGATGACAGTGCTTGTTCAATGGTCACAAGAGCTTACACTCTATGAGGCAGATGTTGACACAGGAGGGACAGTGCTTGTAACACAATGGTCACAATCAGAGCTTACAATCCTATGAGGAGGGACACATAGATGACATTGCTTGTACAATGGTCACAGAGCTTAATCTATGAGGAGGAGGTGACACAGGAGTGACAGTGCTTTTCAATGCTCTCAAAGCTACAATCTATGAGGTGGAAGCACAACAAGTAGGTTGACATCCTTGTACCATGGCCATAAGAAGCTTACAATCTATGATGAGAGGAGAGTACACAGGAGATACATGGCTTGTACAATGTTGCCCAAGAGCCTTACAATCTATTAGGAGGAGGGGACCAGGAGGTGACATGCTTGTACAATTTTGTCCACAATAGCTTACAATCTATGAGGAGGAGAGGACAACAGGATGACAGTGCATGTACAATGGCCATAGAGCTACAATGCCTTGAGAGGAGAGGACACAGGAATGACGTGCTTGTACAATGGTCCACAAAACTACATCTATTAGTGAGGAGGTAACAGTAGGTGACAAGCTTGTACAATGGTCACAAGAGCTTACAAATCTAATTAGGATGATAGACTCCGGAGAATGACAGTGCTTTTACCATGATCCATGCATTTCAATAAGGGATCAAATAATAAATACCCCAAAGACCCCAATGTTTTCACATGTATTGAACAAACTCCTCCTGAACCACAACCCTTGTGCTCAGTACGTAACAACTTTAAAATTCGCTGCCAAACACATCTGCTAGTTGTGACGCAAGTGGCATGGGTCCGAAGCTTATTGTTTTGGGAAGGATTATCTAGTAAAAACTAAACCGTGTAAAAAAAGTGTTTGGCCCTCACCCCCCAAAATAAAAATGAATAAATTTTGAAGGTGGCAGCCCCATCTGCTCAGCGTGGAGGAAGGTCGGGGGTTTGGGGCTGCTATTAACCATTATACAACGTGGAGTTATATATTTTTTTAACGAAATTTTTTTCATCTCTTCCTCGTGAAAATAGCTCCAAAAATGGTTGAAGTAGTAATTAGTACCCTTCTGGAAAAAATTAGTGCGACTGTGCTACCGAATGACAAATTGGTGATCTATACTAACCAATTGTCAAGAGGAGAATTGCAGATTTATCGGTTATAAATAGAGTGAATTATAGTTTTTAAAAAAACTTGGAGCAGGAATGTAACACCTGTATTTCCTTACAGGGATAATAGCTTCATTAGTAGTATGTTGTATTATTTAAAAAACAACGCCTATTATATTCCTAAAAATCTTAGCATTCCGCAAAAAGGTAGAAAACTAGGTTAAAATTGAGCAGTGACCAACTTCCCTTTAAAAAAAAATATACGTGGTTTAGGAACACATGAGGTGTTTTACATAAACCGATATCATCAAGAAAACTAATAAACAACAAACCAGAAGGAGAACAATAAACATATGGAAAACTCTTGATCGATTTTAGAATGGCCCTACATACACATCACTCTTATATAATTTGTACGGTAATATACAAAGTCCTTACAGAAAGAATGAGAAATTAACTTCTCCCAGAACTTCCTTATTGGGTCACACTTTAAGACATAAATGGCAGCAGTTTGGGTGAAATTTCATCTCTGCAGCTTTTTTCTTCTCCATTATGAGATTTTCCCCCCCACCAAGCAAAATTGTGGAGTGACTACTTGCACCGTAGCAATTATTAGAACTGTCTTCTGACAATCCTAGAGACCGAATATGTATCAGGGGGTGGCTACTATTAAAGTTTTGCACCAATTTCTTGATATGTGAATTGAAGTCCCCGCTGTCTTTGACCCCTCATCAGCAAGATTCCTTTCCATAAAAGCACAGATGGAGGGTCATTTGATCGCTGTCCATTGATCAATCGCCCTGCAGGACCTTATGATAGTATTCATTAATATGATATCAAGATCTAACAGGGCGATTGTTTTCATGGACATGTATGAGATCAACTGACCCTGCCTGTGTGGCCATTTTATGGTCACGAAGTCTGACTGATGAGGTCAAAGACAGAGCTCACTTTCCATATCAAGAAAGCAAAGCCGAAATAAACTAGATTACATTGGTAATTACCTAATAATATATCCTGCCCCCACAATTATATAAAACAGAGGTAAAAGTGGACCAACTGTCTTCTTGTGGAAGAAGTGCACTTTATTCATTTTCTACAGCCATCAAAGACCTGGAAGACAGTTGTACTGTAATATGGCAGTGCTAATGTAGTGGAGCTGGGTTTATATTGGTTGGAGGATTGGACCATTTTCAGACTCATGATCCTCTCTAGGGCTGCGACCTATGCTTCTCTCCAGCTTTGAATGCTCACAACATACAATATGTCAGTGGTAACTGTGGATATCATCGAGAATTCTGCTGCACATCATACATTTACAAATAGAAATAGGTCTAGGCCAACTTTTTATAGCATACTTACGGACCAAATGGTGTGGTGGATGAGCTCCTGTTTGTCGAGGTTGCAGTTGGGTATGGGCTGTCCTGGTATCGCTATTTTAGTGGGACAATGGCCTATGACAACAGAAGAGTAGCATATGCAATTTACATATCCCAATATATCCCCATAGAATTTATATAAAATATAATATGTATTAAGCTCCCTAGCCCATTTACCACAAACACTTCGCTATCTACTTACAATGTGGAACATATTGGGAGAGACCATTAGACATAAGTTTGCAGAGGACAGCTGTACTTGTTTCTACAGTACTCTCTCTCACAATATTCTGTGAAAAAAGGGTTAAACAGAGGTTTTCCCAGCCACCTGCCTGCAGTAGCCAGATAGAGTTGGTGCCGGTGCAACGGAACAAAGCTGAGCTGGATAGACATAGTATGAATAAGTCCCAGCAACCAGGTACCTGAAAAAAATACTGTAAAATTTTAAAAACTTCTGTTTAATTTCATCTTGTTTTAAAAAACAAGCACATGGTACCCTTCTTTTCCCTCATGGTACAGTGTGAGTTTTACTAGATGAATAACAGAATATTTTTTCCCCTGTATTTTTTCAAGTGCCTGTTGAGACACTAAATTTTCCTCCTCCCCTAACTCGTGCTCTTTGCATTGAGATTTAACACCTAGTGCCAACATGGCTGACCTTCCTTGCCAGTAGATGATTAACTTATAAACTATTGGGGTCATTTACTAAGGCCCGAATCGAGTTTTTCCTGTCTGGGTACCCGATATTCCCGTTTTGTGCTGATTTCCCGAATTGGCCCGGGAGTTTGGCGTCGTGATTGGATTGTGGTGCCGCAGCGGCCGCCGCATGCCGCGACGGAATCGGGGGGGGCGTGCCGCCAGGAAAAAACGCCATTTCATGAACTCCCATGCGGACCTTCAGCGAAACAGCGACACCTGGTGGACAGCCTAATCGGGGAACTACCTTAGTGAATCGCCGGAGACAAATTCTCCACAGAGAAACGCCCGCTGGATCTCGAATGGACTGGGTAAGTAAATGTGCCCCTATGTTTAATACCCTAGAAACAAACCAGTTCCTAGTGCCCCATCTATAGGTAATGTGATGCTGCTGAAATGTATGCTTGGGTTACGGCTGATGCGACAGAAGACTAATCTTAGGGTCCTAATTTTAGCTAAACTGCTGTGGGTAAACTTGCATTGGTCAACACCCATCAGGGCGTACTGGTAGTACAGGCAGTGAGGGAACTACACATTCCTAAATACTCCGGATAATGTGGAGGCTAAATGGAACCTGCCGTTCAAATTAGGCACTCAAAATAAATACTACTTTCATAATACTTAAAAAAATATGGTCAAGTATTGACTTTACTATAAATGGTTCCTTTCCATGGCTGCAATGTTAAAGTGCGCCGTTGATGAAATGTAAAATGTTGAAATTTTTCCATTTTTATGAATGTCGTATTTTTTCCGCAGCTGAATTAGTTTGTGAGTCCATGTAAATGCAGACCCGTACAAACCCTTCTGCAGCCCTATAACCCATATCCTAACACCCCCTGTCCTGTAGCCATTACGGCGTTCGAGCGAAACCTTGTCACCAGATTTTGTCCCCCATGACTAACAATGCCACGCCTGATTATCACCTAAAATTAGCTGCCATTTTTCTCTGATATGCAAATTAGCTTTCTGACTCATCTCTGGAGCCTGAAAAGGAGAAGAGTCAGAGATAACCAGTGAGCACGCCCCCTCTTATTCCTGACAGCTTTGCTCTCTTCAAATCTACGGCTCGTGCCGTCCTTGTACATAGGGACTGTCTGCTAAATATTCACTCAGACATGTTTTGTAGACATGTTTAAATGGGTTTTTGGTTGTCCTTATGAATGGAAAAATAGAAAAAAAAGTTTTTGTGTTACCCATGCATGATTCTCGATAAGGCCAAGAAACCAATCTTCCTGGCAGGGCCATGTAAACTTTTGAGCACAAGAAAAACTGTAAGTGTATATGGTCAGTTGTTGATGACGGTATATACGATGCATAATAGAGGCCTAGGGTGGTCATTGTGGTGCAAGGGATTATAATGGAATATATGGTGGGGGAGCACAGTGTGGTCAGTTGTGGTGCGAGGGGTTATTATAAATAATTTGTTAGCCAGTGTGGTCATTGTGGTGGATGGTTATATTGATATATTTGTGGCCTCGTGTGGTCCTTTGGGGTGTGATGGGGTATATATTATATATGTGGGGAGCACAGTGTGGTCCAGTTTTGTTGTCAGGGGTATATCTATATATGTGGGGGCACGTGTGGTCAGTTGGGGTGTGAGGGGGATATAGGATATATGTGGGGGCAAACGTGGTGGTCATTGTGGTGCGAGGGGTATTTATACATATATGTGGGGAGCACGTGTGGTCATTGTGGTGCGAGGGTATATATAATATATGTGGAGCACAGTGTGTCATTGTGTCGAGGGGTTATATAATTTGTGGGAGCACAGTGTGGTCATTTGGGTGCTAGGTAATATATAATAGATGTGGGAGCACCTTGTCTCAGTTGTGGTGCGAGGGGGGTTAAAAAAACATATATGATAGTGTGGGATACAGTGGCTCAGTTTGTGGTGGCGAGGGGTAATACTGATATATGTGAAGGTGCAGTGTGGCAGTTTTGGGGTTGCTAGTGTTATATGATGTATGTGGGGTACTGTGGTCATTTGGGGTGTGAGGTATATATGATATATGTGGGGCACAGTGTGGGCATGGTGTGTGAGGGGTATATCGGTTATATTGGGGGCACATTTTGGGCAGTTGGTTGTGAAGAGAATATAGGATATATGTGCAGGCAAGTGTGGTCAGTTTTGGGGTGTAGGGGTATAAAGTTATGTGTTGGCACATGGTGTGTTCAGTTGTTGTGTGAGGGGTATATAATATATATGGGGGGGGCCAGTGTGGTCAGTTGGTGGAGGGGTATATATGATATAGTGCAGGCAACAGTGTGGCAGTTGGGGTGTGAGGGATATATATGATATATTTGAAGGGTACAGTGAGATCATTGGGGTTTTAGGGTATACATGATATATGTGGGGGCAAAAGTGTGTCAGTTGTGGTGGTGAGGGTAATATATGCTGTATGTGGGGGCACAGTTGGCAGTTGTGGTGTGTTGAGTATATATGATATTGGTGGGGGGGGGCAGTTGGTCAGTTTGGGGTGTTAGGGTATCATGATATATGGTGGGGGGCACAGTTGTCAGTTTAGGTGTGGTGAGGGTTATATGATGTATGTGGGGCAGCAGTGTTGGGCAGTTGTTGATTGTGAGGATATATTGAAATAGTATGTTGAGGGTACAGTGTGATCAGTTGGGGTTTGAGGGTATACATGAGTATTGTGGGGCACAGTGTGTTCAGATTTGGTGTGGAGGGGTAGATATGATGTTATTGTGTGGGCACGTGTGGGCAGTTTGTGGTGTGAGTAGTATATATGATATATTTGGGGGGGGCCGTTTGTCGTTGGTGTGTTAGGGTATACAGATATATGTGGGGGCACCGTGTTGTCAGTATGGGTGAGGGGTATATATGATTAGATGTGGCGGCCTAAAAAAAAAAAAAACAGGTGTTATCAGGTGAGTTGTGATGGTATATATGATGCATGTGGGGGCCCAGTGTGGTCAGTTTGGTGTGGGGTATATAGATATATTGGGGGCACAGGTGGTCATGTTGAGGTGTGAGGGGTATATATAGATGCATGTGGGGCACAGTGTGGTCAGTTGAGGTGTGAGTGGTATATATACAGATGTGTGTGCACATTGTGGTCCAGTTGGGTGTGAGGGGTATATTATGCCATAGTGGGGCCAGTGTGGGTCCGTTGTGGGTGTGAGGGGTACTATGGATATATGTGGGTGCACCGTGTGTCATTTGTGGTGTGAGGGGTATATATATCATCTGGGGAGCACATGTGGTCTTTGTGTTGTGAGGGGTATATATAAATATAGGAGGGTGCACAGATGTGGTTATTTATGGTGTGAGTGGTATATATGATATATGTGGGGGCACGTGTGGTCCGTGAGGTGTGAGGGTATATATTAAGTATATAGCATGTGTGGGCACAGTGTGGTCAGTTATGTTGTGAGGGGATCATATGAATATATGTGGGGGCACATTGTGCCCAGGTGAGGGTGTGAGGGGTATATTGATCAGTGGCACAGTGTGGTCAGTACTGGGCACAAGTTTTAACGCACATATTTCCCCACTATGCGATCTACACTACAGCTCTTATTTTACCAAGCTACACTGGCATGTATGCATGGCCTGGCTTTAGTCCACCTGCTGCAGACTCGTACTTAGTTTACAGATGCATTAGCTTCTATAATCCTGGCAGGGGCAGCTATGTATGGCATGATGTGATTATGCCACTACGTAAAAGCTTCTGGTAACCTGTATCTTCCAGCGGGATGCGGACGTGTGCCGGCGTGTCTCCGGAAAGACGCGCTCCTTCAAACCCGACACCTGCGCCCTGTGTCCCGGACATGAGTTATCAGTGTTGTACAATCCACAGCCGCCGGCCTAGTGCAGCATCTCGCTTACTCCCCCTATGCATCATGGTACCGTATTTCATTTCTTTCTCCAACCAGTCTTGCAAATCATGTTTGCTGTCTGTTGCCCCTCAGGGATTACATTGCAGATTTCACATCTTACAGTAATATACCTCAAACTTCAAGGAAACACACGAGAATCCTCCGGAGTCGACAGGACCTTTTATTTCTTTTAATTCTATTTTAAAAAAGACACGTAACGCTACAAACCAAATATTGCAGCACCTAAAAACTACAATAACACGCAAGCAAAACATTTCCAACGCCTTAAGGAAGCATCAACCCCCTCTCCAATGTGACACTGCACCTACAAATTAGACAACAGAGCCTGCAATAAGTAGAGAAGCCTGGTGAGGACTGTATACTCCCTGCACACATTGCTGTCTCCTCCTTTGCTTACCCACTTTAACCCTTTCCCTGAGAGGCATTTCTGAAAATTTGTTGCGTTATTGCCAGAGAATTTATTTTACACCTAATAATACAACTAATAAACCAAAATTAACAGTATAAGATAACGAAATCAGGGGCGTAACAATGATGCGGTTCTATGGTAACCCTGCAATACGTGGACAAATTGTTCGGTTTCTGTGTTTTGCTCAAACTTTAACGCAAAAACGCAGACAAAGCGCTACGTGTGGCACGCCAGTCATAGGCCAAAAGAGTGTACCGTAAGCCTCTCCCACACTTGCGAGGGTTGCTGTGTATGCTTTATCGCATAGCACACCGCAATGAGTGCTGACTGGAATCTCCGGCCCCCGAACGCTGCAAACCGGAACTGAACTACACATGTCAGTTCAGTTATTGCCAGTGAAGCAACGCAGCGAACGTGTGAAAGAATGCACCTAAGGGGGGGCCAGTCACCACTCCCGTTTAAGTTTATATTTTTATGACCTAACACAGCTGAACGAAAGATTTGCCTAATTTTTTATTACCAGCTGGTTTACACTACAACAGAATCACAAATACCAAACTGACACATAAATTTACGCGGTACGAGCCCGATACAACAAGGATGTCTCCATCTCACAAAGCAGGAAGTCGTTAAGTTTTTGGTGGAAAAAAAACTAGCACAGTACTGAATTTTTGACTACCTGCCCTATGTCATTTGTACCACAACTGCGCCAAAACTAAGCCAACATAGAAAAAAAGACAATGATGATCCCCCCCCCCCCCCATTGTTTAAAGAAAAAACAGGAAGAAAAACTGATATACAACTTTTTGATATGTTTTTGTTTTGACTGTGGGGGAGCAATGGGAGAACCTAAAAATGGCTGTGTTCTGGGAACAGGTTCCTGGTTAGCCATTGGCACACGTGTCGGTTTGAACCGTTTTGTATTAGGCATGTATTTGGGATGGTTTGTCAGTGTCTGTTAAAACACCGCATTCGTTTTTTGACCATTTGGTCTTTTCATCCATTAGTCTCATAAGTTAATTTTTGAAAAAACAAAAAAAGAAAAAAAAAAAAAAAAAAAAAAACTGTCAAAAACGGATGTTTGCATTTTCAAAAAATGCATTGCGGTTTTTTTAAACATGCTCTATAAAACGGCCCAGCCCAGAACGAAAGAAGAGAGAAAGAAAGGAGTTCACAGAAGCACACATGTGCCGCGGTCTTAAACCTGTGACGGCGCGAGTGACGAACATATATCGCCTCGTGGTGCAAAGGTGTAATGGAGAGAGCTCACTGAGTTGAGCTCTCTTTATACCACCGGCCGTGCATTGCTGTATAAAACAGCCACACCCGCTCTGTCAATGCCGTGTTGGGTTGGTTTGCTGTCACGATGCGTGGTAGTTAACTCGTAATGCCGTGTAAAACCACCTCCGCGGCCACCCTAACCTTACGTTATATGCGCGATCGGTTGTGCTATGGCACCTAAGGCTCATTGAGACTCGAGGCTTGCAATCCTGTTGTAATTATTTCTAATAGCCGCAGAGGGCAATGACCAATAGTTTAAAAATCATAGTTAAAATACTATTATAACTGCAATACCGTGATATGCTAGTATTATAGTATTAGCAATCAAGCCTCAGCCTGCAGGTTAAAATTACCCTGGATGGAGGTAATGAGCGATAAAATGGTAAAAAAAAAATAAAAAAAATGAAAAAATATTAAAAAACAGTTAAGTTAATCACCCCCCCCTTTCCCTAGAACTGGATATAAATATAAACTACACAGTAAAATATATAGCGAATTTTCCGGCGTTTAACCCATACGAGAGAGTAAAAGGAAAAAAACGGAAAAATTGGTGCCCAAATACGAAATGCCAACTTTTTGCTATTTGGAAAAATCTAAAAAATTTCGATAAAAAATTGATCAAAGCCCCAATCCAACAGTCCTTCAAAATGAGATAGCATTAAAAAACGTCACTCAAGTTGCAAAAAATGACATCACCCACAGCTCTGTGCCACGAAGTATGAAAAAAGTTGATTAGTGCAGACATGAAGAAGAGTTTTTCAGAAGTAATTTTAAATGAGAGCAAAAACACAATTGGTACAGACGACCAACCCCTAATACTTGTTTGTACAGCAGGTACCTCGAGCCAGCGGTGTCTTTTAGCTTGAGTTTTCTTTAGTAAGATGACTGTATTATCATGCTAACAAATTCTGGCGTTGTTCCGTCCGGGGCCCTCGCCCAACCAGCAGAGAATACCGAGCACGGATCTCTAGGGTGAAGCGTAAATGCAGGAGAACCACAAGAAGCGAGAGAGCCATTGTCAGGTTCACTGCTTCGGATATTCCCTGTCCCAGCAAAAAACCGCATGGCATGAAATAGCCATGCACTTGGAGACAGCCATTTTAGCACAAGCCCAACAAGCTTCTGTAACAATGAATGAAGGAAAACGAAAAAACTTGAAAGCTCATGTCAGCTAAGAGAAGTTCAAAGTAGACCTCTCCTCTTTTCCAGCGGTGGAGTGGAACCGGAATATGAGGAAGGGTGTGTAGGCCAATATTGCGGGTTGGAACTTCTCCCAGCCCCCTGACCCTTTCTCTAAGTTCTCGGTACGCCCATCGAGTACTATTATGCCTTACCCAAAAATCAATGGTATGTTGTTGTTATTAAGACAAGGATGGCCATGATTACATGTTGAGTAGCTGTGTACCGCGTTACTCAGGCCGTGCGATATATGGTGACTTATCCTTTGTTTGCTGCCTGAGTACGTATCCTGTCGAGAGGACAAGGGCAGCGAGAGACTACAGGTATTTAATAGTCGGCAGTCAAAATAAAAAATGAACTTAAGTCATACAGAGTCTAATTAACAGCAGGGGGTGTATCTTGTTCGAGTATGATTCCCATCCCTCCATTGTGCGTTCTACTATTCAGCGATGCTCCCATCCTTTCTTATGATATAAAAATGCATGGTATGAACGATTTTTTTGTCCAGTATTTTCATCATTTCATGTGGTGGTATTGCAAGTTAGGATTTATAAGAAGACTATTGCAGAGTACGTCCGAGGCCTTTAGCAGACCTAAATAAAAAAGCATCAGTGATATAAGGACGCCCCGATTAGTGAATCCCGACTGACCCCCTGAGAGTGATCAGGTGGTGGTTAAGCCTTTCCGTCAGTTACTCTTGAAGACGAGATGGGATGGCACGGTAGGAGGGCACGGGCATGTTGAAAAATGAACAAAAAGGGCCTGGTGTTTTTTTGGGCACCTGGTTGGTTCCAATAGCAATCTGTATACTACATTACTGGTACATTATGCTGGGATCGATTACCCATGTTGGCCACTAGGGTACCGCGCCAAGGCTAATAAATGACAATCCCGCTCCTGCACAGTGATATATTAGTGGGACCTGGTGTATTTCAGAATTTGGAAGATGCTGGCATCCCTGGCATACAGTTATCTAGTCATTTGTCTATTTTTCCACCGTAATATGAATTAGCTTGTATAACAGATCAGTCAATTCTAGGAACTTGGACATATATAACAATAAAAGTAATATCTAAGGGTCAAGAATACAGGGAATGCAAATCTGATGGAGTTGAGGTGGGAATGGACAGTGAGTAGGTTTGTGTTATATATATGAAAGCGGTGTTAGGTAGGTTTGGAGGTAGAACTCATACTCCACCTATGTATTTGTTTGTTAGTGTAGTTAGCACATCCCTTTGCATTGAGTCACACTGCTGTAGCAGTTTCTGTTTGAGTGCGCAAGCGCTTTACGCTCAGGGGGAAATTGTCACGGGGCACCCACCACCACATATCCCTGTCCCGGATGGGGGTGCAAACCAAGCCCCCTGTCCTGGCCCCGCTGCCGCTGCCCCTGCCCCCAAACTTACCTCTCCACGTTCCTGCTGTTCTCGACTGGACTAGGCCCCCGCGGGGAGACGAGTCTGAGATTTAAAAGGGGCCAGTGCACAGTGTGATTGGGGTGGCCACTTCCGGGAAGGCATTTAATCTGCGGCTCCCATCATTCCCCGCCCGGATCTTGAATCCATTTCCCTAAGAGAAAGAAGCCTCAGTTTATCCTGCGTTCCTGTGTTAGCCTCTTGCGGTAAAAACATGGATTCTCTTCCTGTTGCAATTCTGTGAAAGATGTGTAATAAGAGGTGCAAGATAGTACGGGCAGTATCCAGTGTACCCTGGGCAGATGTACCTTATTTTCTGTCTCCTGTGCAGCTACCACCAGCCGCAATAAATAGAGTATCAATAAATAAAGATACTGTAGTTTAACATGAGAGGTGAATGTCATACATCAGTTTTCTACAACCCAATACAGAACCACAATCCAAACATCAATGGCCCTAAGTGTTTCTGCTGAATAGAAACATCTCCAGAAATGACAGGTGGTCCTCTACTTAAAGGAAACCTACCACTTGTAGTGGCAGGTTTCTGATTGGAAACCCCCTCAGCGCTTACCGTGCGCGCGCTGACATAGGAAGTTGAAGGAGACGCCGCGCGAGGCGCGTACCTCCCTGTGCGCGGCTATAAAGTTTAAAAGTGTTTTAAACATACCGCGTATAAGCCGTAGTTTTTAATAAAACACTAACACAAAATACAGCTCCGGCAACCAGCTCACCCGAAGCTGATGCCTCCGGTAGTTGCCAATCAAAACCTGCCACTTCAAGTGGTAGGTTTCCTTTAAAGGACACCCCAATTACACGGACCCCTAGTTACAGACGGACCTGCTGCCCACTGTGACCTCATGGTGAGCTCTCTGATGTTCTATAGCCCACTGCACTGACTCACTGTACGGTGTTCTGTGAATGAAACTTTGTTGATAATCCTTGGACCAAATTACAGCTCAAAAAGTTGGAAACGCACAATTGCACTGGGGCAAAAATTTTTTTGCGTGGAACTACATTATAAAATATACAGTTCCGACTTACATACAAAGTTCAAAATTAAGAACAACCCAGGTAACCTGGGAACTGTCCGGCATTTAAAACAAACCCCTAATACCATCACCAGTTGTTCCCTAGGTACCACCAGTGCTAAGAATGAAATTCCTTCACAGCCCAAATGACTTGTGTAATGTGTCTACAGGTGTTGCATTAAGCCCCTTCTAACTGGCGTTTCACGCGCGAGTTCTGCGCGTGCATTTGACGCAGAACTTGCATTGTTGCAAACTCGGTCCCATTGTATTCAACGCGTCAAAATCGCAGCATGCTTATTTTTGCGAGGTCACGCACAATTCCCGCCCATTCACAGTCTGGGAGAGGCATCAAAGAATGTCATTGCACTCGCATCATTGCAGTGCATCGGAATGCATGCGTTTTTTTTAAACGTAAGTGGTGTGAAGGAGACCAGAATACAAGTATTTCCCTGTCGTGAACGATCATTTTTAATTAAAAAACACAGTGAGAACAGTGAAGTAATGAATAAACCAGTGAACCGTGAAAACAGGACCACAGGATCCATTTAAGAGAAAACACATGCGAACACAGTGCAGAGATGTTACAGATGTTCGCACATGCTGCTTTTGTCGGAAGATACGCCGCTGACGGTGGCGCCAAAAAATCATGTGAAGAACAAATATATGTGGAAGAACACATTGCAGATGTCTTTAACAAACTCTGCAATTTTTGTTCTTCACACACATATATATGTTCTGTAATCTATCTGCACTGTGTTCTGCATGTGTTTTTCTTAATGATCCTGTGGTCTTCGTTTCACTGTGTGTTTCACTGTTTTGTAATTCTATTACTTCCGTTCCTTCACATCTTGCTAACTTGTCGGGAGATAATATAAGGAACACGGGAAGCAGGTGAAGAATAGATCGCAGATGTTGCAACTATCATAAGACATTATTTTTTAATTAAATACACCCATTTTAAATTCCCAAACCAGTTGGTCCCTTTGAAAAAATGCTCGATTCTCCATTGACTCGTCTCGTGAAAAATGCGCCGAAAACCGCAAAAAAAACGCTAACACTACGAAGCGTGAAAAACGGCAAAAACGCTAATTAGCTCAGAAATGGAACAAAAACGCACCAAACGTTCAGTTTTTCACGCATTGACCCCTGACTGAAACGCAACGCTAGGTGGAAGAGGCCTTGAGGCTTCTGGAATTGTGGAAGAGGCCATAGGCTTCGTGTGGCAGGGCCTTAGCTTTGCGTGTGGAAGAGGCCTTAGCTTCGTGGGGAAGAGCCTACTTAGGATTCATTCCCACTGCATGTGTCTCACCCGCGACGGACCCGTCTTCACACGCCCACTCTCTCCATGCCAGAAATCCGGGGGCTCAACGTTGGCCAAGGTGAGCTATGCACACGCGTGTCACTGCGCCGTACCCGAGAGCCATAGAAGTTTATAGGGGGAGTGACTGTCCTGAAAATCATGCACCAGATCAATGCACCCAGCATACGGCTGTGTGAATGAGCCTTAGGGTGGCAGTTCCAGTCGCGTCTCAAAAACAAGCAGTTCACAACAGTATTAGGATAATACAAAAATAATCTGCTGCACTAAAGTGTATGAATAAAATAATATAAATATAATATCATATTATGAGACATGTTTCTCAAATGTTCGTACAAAGCTAATTTTGGTGGTATTTGTCCACCACATTCAAATTCTAGCTTGTACATTAATCAGCGGAAATTTTTTTGTTTTATTCATCAGTTTTTATTCTAAGTTTCTTCTTCATTTCTGTGCTAGCTTTATATATAAAGCATAAGGGTATATTAAAACCATAATAACCCGTCACGAGCTAAGACCTATTCTTAGGGGGGTTTTCACTTTGGCATTTTTCAGTGATTTATTGTAATTGTAAGTATATCTTTATGTAAACTAAAGTGGCCCTCCATTGTTTATGGAGACAGTACCCAAGACTGTCTGTGGAGGCTGGTCATGGAGAACTGACCTTAGGTTTGTGGTTATTTTCATAAATCAAGGCACCCCTCATAAGACCCTTACACCGATGGGTTTAATTACATCCAACAACCCCTAATCATATATTTGTTTATTACCAAGAATAATTGTCAGACAAACCTTTTTTGGTAAGGAAAAAAATTCTAAGCAATAAATGCCCAGCTGCATCTTCAGCCTGTTCTTCATTGATTTTAAAGTGAGAGACGATAAACAACTTCTATAGATCCTTTATTACTTCGATCAAATATACATCCGTTGCACTGCAGACAGAAAGTTTGTGCAATCCAGGCGACAATAAGTCTTTCTAATGTCCGCAAGATTTAACAAGGGATGGGGTGGAACTGTGAGAATTATTGTCTGTGCCTGCACCTTAGTAACTGTGGTCTCCGTTGCTGCCTTGATTTATACTGAGACATGTATGGGAAGGGAAAACACAAAAATATGCAATCAATGGCCCAGCTATATTATTTGTGTACCTGCGCAAGCTTCAAAAAAGGGTGTTTTTAACTTGCCTATTTATTTGTTTAAAGTTAGCGCCACTTTGTGACTTTGCACGTTGTCCCAAACTGGATTCTGACAGCAATTCTGTCGCAACATCAATGAAGAAGCAAAGTGCGCCAACGCAAAAAACAAAAGGTGCACTGTGCACTCTCGAAACAGAGCAGATTACCTAAGAGCTTGTGACACGGGCCCACATTATTCAAAACTCCAGGGCGTCTGTGACTATGTGCAGTTTGCTGTGGAAGTTCTGGCGCAATCCTGGGTCTTCACTAATCTGGTGGCACCATGACATTCATTCGGTTTGGTGCACTTTGTTCTGCTCAGAGGTTGTGGCCAGTCAGGCTGAATTGGTGCACATACATCACAGATAAATGTGACGTCACAACTCTGACTAACGAACGGTACACGCCCCTGGAGTGTGCACCATTTGTCTATCTTTTTGTATCACAGTGCTGGCGCGAGAGAGCTTTAATAAAACATGTTGCAAAGCAGTTTGCACGTTCAAGTCAGACATAAAATGGTGCAAGGAAAACTTTAATATAAAATGCCACCCCTATTGGATTATCTGCGCGGCAAACTCACATTAGGAGACAACCACTGCACTAGTGAAGAGTTGCAACAGATTAGATAATACTGGAACAGTTTTCATTAATCTGTGCGCACTTCACTGTTTTGGAAAGTGTCACCAGTTTTTTTTTGCGCAACACAATTCTGTCCAAATTGCAGTTATAATGTTGACACACGTTTGAATTGGACCAGGAGGTGCCCCCAAACTGTAGACCCACAGCTACACTTTTATAAAGCATTTTCTGTCTGGACTTGCGCTGAAAATATGTAACTGCTGTATGGTACAGTTTTTAAAAAGTGTCTGCACATCATTTTGTGTCCGTGCGCTGTGTCCGACATAGTACATAAAAAGGAGGCACATTTACTAACAAACAGTGGCAACGACACTAAATGAAGTTGACCTGGTAATGTGCAGAGGGGGCCAGATTCAGGATTTCTGGTGCACATTCAGTTTTTTTTTTTGTGCACCTTTACCCTTGCACGCTCCGTGGCGCGTGACTTAGCGCTCATGGAGGATATATCCGCCACGGCGCTTATGCCGCTCGCTCGTGGTCGAGCCGAAACGCATCGGGAAAACCGGGGTTGGCGGCTGTAACTAATAGCCGCACCCAGTGTAACACCCTCATCGGGGATTGTCTCGGATCGCGGGTGCGTAACCCGTTAAATGCGCGGTCAGCCCACCGCTGACATCAACCTGCATCGGGGGGTCTTTCCTCCACGATCGGCCCCCCTGAACGTTTTGGGGGGGCACGATCGGTGCTATAGTAACTACTGGGGTCGTCTGCAAGTGCAGTAGCTGCACTGATTAATATCTGCAATACATGCAGATGCAGAATTTATCATGAAGAAGCAATCAGAGAGTTGCTGTCTTATGTACCATGGTATTATAACAAGTGAAAAAATTAAAAACAAAAAGTTCATTCAATAAAAATAAGTAATAAATCACTAAAAGCCCCAAACTCCCCAAAACATCTAAGAGACATCGACACTCAAAAGATGAAGTCTAAATATAACACAACCCCACATATAGAGTAGTCACCGGTCCGGTAAAAACCATAGAATAAAAGGAAATCATTATGAACCCCCACGATAAAACGCCGTAAAATAAACGTATAAACCTCCAAAAAAATATGATTTACCTTTTCAAATTCCACAAAAAAAGTGCTATAAATATGCGATTTTTTCCCAAAAAACCTATATGTACTCAGACATGATACTGGGTGCAAAGTTACCATGCCCGCAAAAACAAGCCATCACCCAGTCCGTAGGCAAAAAAGTAACAATGTTATGCCACTTGGAGACGGCAATGACCTAAATGATGATTTTCCCCCACATTCGGGTTTGTTGACAAAGTTTTATGTAAAACGTAAGAACAATTATTCATGTCTGTATGCCCCCGTAATCGTTCACCCCATAGAATAAAGATAACAGGAGATTTAGTCTATACGGTGAACCCACAAAACGCATCTCATCCCGCAAAAAAATGCGTCACATGCAACAAATAATGAAATAAGCGAAAATTTTATAGCCTTCAAGAGGGGCCACGGAGAAAACTAAAATCCTGGGGGCGCTGCAGCGCACCTCCTTTCCCTTCGCACCTCGCTGTGTCGCCCATAAAACAAGGCACACCCATGTGGGGTTGTTTGTACTCCAGGCGAAATTGCAGCACACAATGTATGGTGGGATTTCTTTTTTATGATTTTTGGAAAGTGAAATTTTTAGTGCTAAAAACGTTATAAGGGACCAATATGACCATTCCTAAATTTCACCCCCATTTATTCATTACTATGAAGATCTCAAGGGTTCACGAACAATCTTTCGTAAAGCTGTTTCTGATAGCTTGAGGGGTGTCAGATTTGGAAAAATGGGTTGGTTATATAGGGTGTTGTTGATGACTAACTATGTAAAAAAGTTCATTTCAAAACGTTATTTATACCCAAAATGTCAATTCTGAAAGTCGGAAAGCGATATTCTATTGTGTAAAGCGCGACGTACATCCAAATAGAATTATCCGACATTTCAGAATTATATATGGACAGAATGATTACTGAGCAGCATGGCAAGATCGTTATTGTATTGGTGGTAATCTATATGCCTGAAAACGCAATGATTTAGAATGTCGAAAAATGGCCAAATTTTCAAAAAATTTATCATATTTTCTTTTTTTGTAAATAACGCAAAACTTATCTGGCCAAATTTTACCACTAAATGAAGTTACAACTGTGGGGAAAACAATCTCAGAATCGTTTTGATAAGTCACAGTGTTCAAAAGTTTTATAACCATATAAGATCGACGCAAGTCCGAATCCACAAACAATCGGGCGAGCCTTAAGCTACCAAATGGCTGCTCCTAAGGGGGGCTAATAGAGCTGGGAACCTTGCATGTTAAATTCTGCCGTACGGTCCGACGTAGCACTGGAATGCCCCCTAATTGTGTCGCATGAGGTCCTAGTCCAACTGGCCCAAAAGTGTTCTCATGACAGTGGCGTTTATGACAGTGGCGTGTACACTTATTTTTATTTTTAATTATCACAGAAAGACAATATTAACAAAGACAAAGGGAAAAAAAAACGCACCATACACAAACAGACAATTAACACAGAAAAAAAAGTGACATAAAAAAGTCTGAACCAAATTGATTTACAAGGTAGGTTCCTAGTCAATTTTTTTTAAGCGAAAAGCAACCTGTAATTTGACAATTTAACAAGTTCCAAGGGTGCAGTAGGTTACATTTAATCTCCTAGTACCTACAAACTTAGTGGCGTTTACACTTCTTAAATAACTGTGCAAGCAGGTATTTAAGTCCCACAGAAAACTGGCGCACTGTCCTAAATAATGTGCCCCAATGTGCATCAAAAGGGGTGTGTTAGTGTATCACACTTTTGCAGCATGGTGCACACTTCCTGAGCAGTGCGGGGGGCGCCAGATTAATGAAGAACGTGCGCCAGAAATCCTGAATCTCGCGCACTCTGCACACTACACCGGCATACTTCACATAGTGAAGTTTTAATAAATGTGGATCATTGGGGCACATCGGGTCTGTCGGACACATTTCCGTCGGGTTTCCCGAATATTTCCGATTTGTCGAATGGCACAGGTGAATCAATATAAAACTTAGCTTTTAATGTGAAATGATTAAAATATAGAACTCAGGTGCTCCAAAACGATACAACTACAAACATAACAGAAAATTGGAGTGATGACAGCTCACTTCTCTCACAAGTGGTGTCATTGACAGTAATAAATCCACGGTACCAACATAGAGGTCCAATCAACAGTGCATCACTAGTCAAAGATACCCCTAGTAATGATGCAGGTCCTTAATGACATCACAGAAAAAAGGACTTTACAGTATACCTGCGTATAGACCACAATACAGATCTATCAAGCGTAATCTATCATTATGAAGAAGCACTTTTTGTGGTACATAAATTCACAGGACTGTAGTCCAAAGAAATACAAGCCAGCGGGAAGACCAACGCATAATATAAACGGAACAATCTTACCATCGCCGGCAGTGTGCCAGGATACCTGTGGCTCTGAGGGTGTAGGTCCACTTCTGAACAGGTCCTGGGGGTCACGCTGATGAATGGAGACCCTAGTAAGACCCTGTTATGTCCTGGCACCCAAAATATTTTACTCCCGCCCTTACAAGGACAGTCCCAATCTGACCCTATTACAGTTCTAACCTCGCCCTACGCGTTTCGTCCCGATCAGGGGACTCATCAGGGGCTTCACTGAGGTAGAGAAGCCGAGTAGATATAAAACGATGTTTTATATCTGGTCAGAAGGTCAGGTAGACGCATAACCCGTTGTTGGGACCAGACGGGGAGCGCTGCTTACACTTCCCAGTGTGAGCCGTGACTGACACCGCTTAGTTCGCCGCGGAGCACCGGAAGGCCGCTCCCGCGCATATTTAAAGCCATAACCCCTACCCGCTGAGGCGCGTGGTACATACCTCATTGGGCAGCACATCTTCTGTTCGGTCTAACCAGAAGTACCGGTGACCTGTTAGTGCGCATGTCCGGAGGACGCATCACTTTCGGGGGAGTGAGAGGCTTTGTCATAGCGACGTTATTGTCGCTTGACTCAATGGTCACATGACCCGCTAGCTGTTCATTTAGACCATTCGGAGATGTTATATTCAGTCTAAATACCCATCTACATTTTGGAGGATTTTTTGATCCCAGTTCCCTCCTCTGGATGGGGGTATTGATCAAATCAATGTCCATAAAGCGCAAGCATTTAGGGTTACCGTTGTGCTGTGAGTTAACATGTTTCGCCACCGGTCTTCTACACACCCAACCCAAAATTTTAAATTTCAGATAAATCAGAACACCTTTGGAAGTTTTACTGCTGGATTCTAATTTTTTTTGTGGAATATCGATCCAATTTTAAGTACTATGCAATATACCAGCAAATAAAGGTAGGGTGCAGTGTGTTTATGTGCCACCTTCTGTGTTCTCCTCTACATGATGTGGGCACCGAGCCACCGATTTATTTACTGTTATTCATAGATTCAGTATAGTGGTGTTCAGCTAGACACCGTCTGAGCGTGATATATGAGTTAAAACTATCAAGGCAGTCGCTGACATCATAACCCAAAAATGTAATTATGTTATTTTAATTAGAATTCATTAAATGGGGGGGGGGGGGGGGGAGACCAGCACGTTAATTACTTTAATAAAGTGCCTTGTGAACAAAACAGGTTCTTGTCTCTGTCTGGATCCTTGAGACAGGAATAAGGTAACATACGATGTTATGAGTTTTGGAGCAGTTATACAGTCTGTCCTCTCCCAACCTGTCTCCCTCCCCTGGGCTCAGTGCTGCCTTTCTCTCCCAGCGTACGGGAGCAAGTGCGTCATGTCTGCTCTTGTTGTATCATTGTAACTTGTGTGAAGTGCTGCCGTGGGTTAACCCTTTCACCACAGTTGTTCTTAATTTAAACATTTCGCCCCCAAAATATGTCTCAATTTTGGAACCTGGCATCGTGTTTTCTTAGATTGAATTATTCATAGAAGCTCCGTTACACAAGGCTACATATAAATGACAGTACACAAGGGGACTGAATTAAAGCCGGGCTATTTTCTTCCAAAAACAGCACCACACCTCATCACAGATTTGGTGGGGTATTGTAGCTACGAGATGTTCATGGCAGTAGAGCAGAAATTCCATACCATACACAACCCATGGATTAAAGGAAAGGTGACATGATTAGGATTTTGTAATCCAGAAAAACTCTTTAAGACTCATGAGCATGATCAATAATGTGACATATATTGGCTTTAGTGATCAAACAGGAAAATATCTCTTATGTTAAGAGCATAATAAGGGGCTATACCCTATATCACACAGTTAGGTCCTACACTTCTGATCACAAAACACTTTACAATGCCCTATGTGTTTCTTTAGAACAAAGTTAAATAGCCCAGTGGAGATTGATGGAGTCCTTGCTTTGGCCATTTTGCCTTTACAGTGCATATTATAGTGCTGAACCATTTCTAGACCTAATCATCAAATTGAAAACCCAACTTTAATGTCTATAATGAAATCCATTCCTTAGCTCTCTTAACCTTTCAAATATGATGTCTCAGGCTCATTATTACCGGACCTTTCTATATGTGTTTATATTTTACATAATCAGTCACGTGTAGCAACTCTTCCATAGAGGGTACATTATGCCTGGGATCACATACTTATGTATACAGCACAATGACAAATGAAAAGGTTAGCACCCTGAAGGAATAAGTAAATGGACGCTATTCTGGAACTGATTAGTCCGGTGGGGAAACGGATCTGCCTTTACTCAGGATCATTGATCTCACTGACAATTAATAAATAAATAATGATGTTACAATGTATAATGTAATTCTGTATGCACAATACTTCACACGCGAGCTGTGCACATGTGATTCAGTAACCCAACGCTGGCCCAACAGGATAGACCCGTTAAAGAAGAATGGCCATAGCAATCTCCAATAACATTGCAGTTTTTGTTTCCTATTATGTTTTTTGAAAAATGTGCTTTGGTGTTATGGCCCACAAATCAATCACAGGGCTCCTATAACAATTGCAGTCATAGGTTTCATATGAGGCTATGTTCACACTGCAAATTTTGTAGGTTAAATATAACACCCATAAAAGAAACAAAAAGATAAGCCACAAGGCTCTTATAACTCCAGCAGTCACTGTTCACCCATAAAAGCATGAAAAGCGTAAAAGCACTTGACATCATTCATAAGTCTCGAGAATACTGTAGTATGGTGTATTCCATGGAAATTTTCACCTTTCAGTGTCAGTGCCATGCTTTTCTAACATGGGCATGCACCATGGCAGTCACATCCCCCTTTCTGAAAAACATAATGACTTGGCGCACATTCCCAGTAACTGTACATTTCGGTGTACAAATATATTAGGTATCACAATGTACAGTTACCGTTCCATCAAAATTCATTTAGAACCCTAACCCCCACCCCTAATTTCCCTACAAAAGCTATACCACTTTTAGTGACCACGCATATTGTAATGCCTCCCATTGTAAAGCCAACACTTACAATGCCTCCTCTTTTTGGTCTCCCCCTGCATAATTCTCCAATTCTGTTGCCCTCCCTACTTGTAATGTCCCCTCTACTTTGGCGCCTCTTTAAATACCAACTATGGCCCTGCAGGCTTGATGGCAGCATCACAACACATCAAGTCTCTGCCACACACAACTGAGTCCAGATGATATGAAAATAGGTTTTCCAGGATGGGGTAAGGAAACCACATCTTTTTTAGCTACCTTGTAAGGATTTCTGGAATAGATGTACTGGTTTGGTCTTAATCTTGCATCATGTCATTAGGCCATGCTTGATGTCAAGGGGGCTGCCTTACAAGATAGCTACAAGAGGTGTGGTTTTCTTTATCCCATCCTGGAAAACCTATTTGCAAATTGTTCCAGAATCCCCTAATGGAATGTCAATTGACAGTCTCCATACAGAGAACTCTTACTTCTCGACCTGTGTCCAGAAGACTCAGAGTTATCAGCTGCTGAGCAGCCTGACGCGGCACTTCATATGCCCCATGACAGCTGCTACAGCTGCTATAGAGGTACTTTCACCAGTGGGTATTGTAGTAGTTGTTTGGAGGGGTATGTTAAAATGGTAAACCTGCGATGGGGCCACTTACTCCTGGGACACATAAAAGTTACCTATACTACATCTATTGTACTTATACCTCCGGCCAAATAGTTTTGTACCTTTGCTTTGATTTCCATTAGTCACTTTCATTCTAACGAACTTACTTAACTTTTCCTAGAATAAAACTAAACAAGAATAAGGATAATAAATGGAAAATAACTATCCACCACACAAAGAACATAAAATTGACTTTGGCCAATTGATTGTTTTCTTTGTGGTTTTTCTAGGCCGACTATAGCTTACTGGGTTAATTCTGCTCTGCCAGGCGTGAGATATAAATACATTATTCAGACAGTGATAGACCCAGATTTTATGAATACAACGGTTCCTTTTCCTCCCCCTTCTTAATGCTCAGGGAGCGACCTGAAGTCTGAGGGTACATGTTGTTTGATATTTCTCGTGCCTCCCTCATTAATCTCTGCCTCGTGCCTGAGACATGAGAAGGGAGCCGGGATTAACTTAAAACTGTGTAAACAAGAGCAAAATGAAAGCTGTAGGAAAACTGGAAATCTCAGGACAGGGAATGAGGCAGAAAATTAAGGCGCAAGGGGAGATAGTCATAATGGGAGACAATGGCTAAGATGAAATGGCTGGAAATGAATAATGATCAAGATAAAATCTGGTAGTGAAGTAAATAGCAACTGAATTATTTTTTATTTCTGACGGCTGTTCATTGCAGGCACAAAGACTGAATCAAAATAATATTAAATAAGTTTGTCTAAATAGTGCAAGAAAATCTGGTAATATTGCCTGTGGCATCCAATCATGTGGATCTTTGAAATTTTCCGTGAAATTTTGGAATCTCATTGGGTAACTCCTCCTGTTCCAGAAACCATGCATTCTGTGATCTCCAATCCAATTTAAAGTAGTAAAGTATTATTTGTTGCAGGCATTTTAACAGCAGAATATTGTCATTATTTATTTATAGAGCACCATTAATTCCATTGTGCTGTGCAATCAGTAAGGGATTCATATACATTGCATTAAGACAAGAGCAAATGCAAGTACAAATATAAAAACTACAGAGAGCTAGAACAAGTGGAAGGAGCAACCTACCAGTGAGGGCTCACAATCTGTATGGGAGGGTTGATGAAGACACGGGGTGAGCAGAACAGTGCAGTTATTGCATATTGTAGGTGATCCTAAACAGATGGTATTCAAGTTACATTTGAAGGATTGGAAGGTGGGGGACATTATGACACATTTTGGAAGAGAATTCCAAAGTATGGGGGATACACAGGAGAAGTCTTGGAGATGTTTGTGAGAAGAGCATATGATAAGAGAGTGAAGCTGAAGGTCCTGGGAGGAATGAAGATTAAGTGTGGGATGGTATTGGCTGATTACTTCAGAGATATATATAAGAGGACAGATTATGGATGGCTTTGTATGTCATGCTTAATATTTTAAACTGAATTTGCTGTTCAATTGGTAACCAGTGAAAAGATAGTCCAAGCAGGAGATCATGAGGGCACAGAGTATCAATTTGGCAGACTCCGGATTAAGGAAGGATTGGTAAGCAAGAGATATTCTTGAGATGGAAGGGGCCGGTTGTAGTAAAGGCCGAGATTTGAGGCTTGAAGGAAAGGCAGAGTCAAAGATGACTCCAAGGCAGCAGACTTTATAGTGTGTAGTGAATGCATTGTGATGGTTAGATCTGGAAATATTCATATGTTATGTTTTCCTAAGTTAAGTTTTAGAAAATGGGAACTGAAGAAGGAGGATATGGCTGATAGATACTCTGAAATTCTGTCTAGAAGAGATATGATATCTGGGCCATGTCACGGGCACACCAGCGATCCATATCGCGGGTGCACCCGTAACCCTCTCCGTGGCACTGCCCCCGCTCCCGTGGACTTACCTCTCCAGGTTTCCCCTCCTGTCCGGACTAGGCCCAGTGCTCGGCCCCGGTTCCTAGGGCGCGTGCATGGCGGTACTTGGCACTTCAAGATTTTATGGGGCAGCTCACAGGTGATTGGCGCTGGCCACTTCCGGGTCTACATTTAATCCACCTGCTCCCATCATTCCCCACCCGATGTTCAAGCCATTCCTCTAAAGACAAAGCCCTCCGTGTATCCTGCGTTCCAGTTCCTCCTCCTGTGTTCCCGTGGTCGTGTGTTCCTGATCCGTGTGCCAGTCCGTTCCTGTGTTCCTGGAAATAGCGAGATAGCATGATAGTTTAGCAGAGAAGATGGAAACAGAGAAGTCTTCTTAGGATGGGTGTAACAGTTTGAAAGTAGGATGGAACAATACCAGTGGGTAGCGAAAGGTTAAAGAGATGAGTTAGAGCTGGGATAAGCAAAGTGGTGAGGTCGGGAATAAGATGCAAAATAATACAGAAGAATAATATACCACACGTCAGTAAGCGGTTAAATTAAATGTGAATGTCCAGATGAGAACATCCCTTTAAATGTGCCTGGAGTGGCATTCATCATCTGGTTCTATAGGGTGGTCATCAGTGTGGGATTTGACAAAAGGAAGTTTTCTTTTACGCATTTCTGTGACTCTTCTAATCTCTTTGTATCTCTGTTATAACATGCTGATGAAACTATATGTTTCTAAGCTCAGTGTTTTTGGTGCATGAATTGTGCTATAATTTACACTGGGATGCTAGATTGTGGCACAAGGAGTTAATGAGTTGGCTCACGACAGAAAAGGTTTAGAACTGTCTCCACATCCATGAAGTGAAATAAAATTCCGTAGACCAGCTTTTTGCTGCTCTTAGTGAGCGCCAAAATATACCCCTTAAATTTTGCCTAGTTCGAAATGATAAGCATTACTATATATAGATGAGAATTTAACATTTAGAAACTTGTAGGACTCATAACTCAGGATTGCGTATAATTCTGCAAATCCTACGATACAATTCAGCAATGTTTTGACACTTGAGAAAAGTTATATGCAGCACGTGACCTTTTGCTTGCTATAGGATCAAACAGGTTTACTCAATAAATTATTCTGTAGTTGATCTATGCTTGTTTGAACCAATAAATCTGACTGTCTTCTTTGAAGCAATGCTCGGCCTAACAGTAGCGTGTTTATACCTAATATTATTGAAAGCAGAGTTGAATATTTCCAAAATTACCACCAACATAGCAGCATACCCACCATGTGAATGTAAATACAGGATTATAAGGCTACATTCACATGAACATATGGAGGACATATATATGGCTGATGTATATACAGTGTATATACGTCCCCCGTACACTTTATGGCTGTGTGTATTCATATGGAGAGGGGCGTCGGTGAGCTCCACTCATCACCTCCTCCTATCCCCAGCGCCGATGTATGCCCGCCCTACTATGGTACCACGTGCATACATCGTGTCACAAGGACAAGAAAGCTACAATATGAACCCCAAGAACCCCACTGACAACTGTCTAGTAATCAACATCTCCTCCCAGTCACTCAGTCCAGCCCAATATAACCTCTTACAGAAAGGCATATGATTCTGCCCTACATATAATTTTGACATTTTTTAAATTTGACTTAGATCTTCACCGTTTCTTACGATCCATTAGACTACAAGCCCACTTCCAAGATTCCCGACCTGACACCTTACCCAATGACAACATCACCCCTCAGCACATAGACATACGCACTCTTGGACTTCAGACTAAAAGCACTTACATGCCACCCAAAAATTCACCAGTAGTAGAAACTTACATACAAGTCATCAAACGAGATGTAGATGCCTTCAGACACAACCTCGAGCGAGGCATGTATAAGACACACTCCAAAATGGACAACGTTGACAGACAAACCTTAAAATCCCTTACAGATAACAAGGATCTCATTATTAAACCCGCTGACAAGGGAGGGGCATTGGTCATTATGGACAGACATGAATACGTGGAGGAGGCTTTACGCCAACTCAATGACGACCAGGTCTACGGCAAACTCCCACATGACCCGATTTTCAGAATCAGCAAACCATCTTCTCCCTCATTTCACAATACACCCAAGAAGGCATAATCACCAACACAACTGCTAAATTCCTAACCAATCCTCACATCATCACCCTGGTATTCTACATATTACCAAAAATTCACAAACAACTACAGAAACCACCAGGGAGACCGATAGTAGCATCCACAGATTCCATCCTATCCCCTCTGTCTATTCTACTTTAAAAAGTGCTCACACCACTTATCAAGAACACTCAGTCCTTTTTGCTTGACACATCCTCCTTTCTATCTATTATCAACCAGATCGGCACACTACCCCCCAATAGCATCCTAGTCACCTGGGATGTGACTTCTCTATACACATCCATCCAGCATATCAAAGGTATAGCAGCAGTAACTGATCTATTAAGCACCACTGGCCAATCACCATCACACATCTCCTTCTACATTGATCTGGAGGAGAATTATTTTCTCTTCCAGGACCAATTTTACATCCACAAACAATGCACAACATTGGGCTCAAACGTTGCCCCACCCTACGCCATTTGATACATGGATTCAGTTGAAAGACAAACCACAGACCGCAACAGTTTACTCCACTACACCAGCTGCCACCCACCCTCCAAAAAACTTGATTCCCTGCTCACAATTCTCCAGAGTCAAACGACTTGTGAGTGATCCCAACACTCAAACTACCAGAATTAGTGAGATGTCAGAACTTACAAAAAAGAACTTACAACCACCAACGACACATCATACCCAACGAGAAAAACAGTCCTGCATACCTTTTGTACATACATTCCACCCTGTAAGCAATAAAATTATGAACAACATATGAGGAAATATTCTTTCCAAAGCTCATTCCACAGTGACAGCATTCCAAAATCCCCCTTTGGCATGCACCCATCATCCGAAAAACCTAAGAGACTCGCTTATCAGAGCAGACATTGGAACGAAAACCTGTGTGCCCCGTCAACGGTTCAAATGCCTAATCAAATGCTTGTGTGGACTTATTTATGTAGGATAAACCACTCAACCAGTGGGCTCCTGAATAGGTCAACACAAATCCACTATCTGCACTAACAATTTACTGTTACCAGTACCATACCATTTCCAGAAA
>CM033646.1:135420421-135491480 GCA_019512145.1 Engystomops pustulosus | reverse complement strand
CCGTGTACAGTATACACTGTCCACATTCAGCTCTCATTTGTTTGGCTCTACTGGTGTCAAAACGACTCCCGTATTACCACATTTGCCTCAGTGTCAATTGCTCTCTTTCTCTTATAGGGAATACTTTTAATCAGGGGTCAGAATTGTACATTGGCCAATCACAGCAGCCTGCATGCCCTTAAGAAGTCCTGCATGTCCTTATGAAGCAAGACACAATAAGGCAAATTTTATAGGTGAAGTGGTGTAAACCAAAGATATCATTAACTGGTATACTTTACAGTACAGGTAGTCCCCGGGTTACATACAAGATAGGGTCTGTAGGTTTGTTCTTAAGTTGAGTTTGTATGTAAGTCGGAACTGTATATTTTATCATTGTAATCCCAGCCAGAACACTAACACTAAAGCTTCATTACAGACACACTTGATAACTGTTATAGCTGATCATTGTAGCCTAGGACTAAAGTACAATAAATTACCAATATCGAGTGTTCTTAAGTAGGGGACCGCCTGTATTTCTTCCTCATCTTCTGACACTTTCCCTAGCACTATCCCTATTGGTCATTGATTTGACTGGTCCACTGCTATATAAATGCCTAGAAGTGAAAAGAAGCTGCACCTTACAAGAATGTGCTCCATCTTCATGTGCAGTAGTTATGTCAGACCAAACAGCTGGTCTGTGCAGAGACCAGGTCTTGGCCCTAGCATTGATGGTCTAGAACAGTGGTTCTCAACCTTTCTAATGCTGTGACCCCGCAATATAGTTCCTTCTGTTGCGGTGACCCCAAACCATGTACAAGACTATAATACTGCCCCATATGTACAAGAATATAACTACTATAATATTGCCCCCTATGTACAAGAATATAACTACTATAATACTGCCCACTATGTACAAGAATATAACTACTATAATACTGCCCCCTATGTACAAGAATATAACTACTATAATACTTCACGCACAACCATCTCTAGGGTTTACAGAGAATGGTCCGAAAAAGAAAAAACATCCAGTGAGCGGCAGTTCTGTGGGCGGAAATGCCTTGTTGATGCCAGAGGTCAGAGGAGAATGGGCAGACTGGTTCGAGCTGATAGAAGGGCAACAGTGACTCAAATCGCCACCCGTTACAACCAAGGTAGGCAGAATATGAAGTGGGGAAGATGGTCCCATTAAGAAGTCTGCTAGGGGAACCTGCGTCTCCTAGTTACACCCCTGGCTCTGAGCCACTGATTAGTGGACATTCCATCACCTATCTGATATTAAGCTAAGCCATCCATGACTTAAACCCAGAATTATATATTTTAATAATTTCTTACAAAAATTACACATTATTACTAATGTCTAAGTTGCCTTTCAGCGTAAGATTATTTTTTTTTATCCAGTCTTTGTAGTTTTGGTCTAGGTCCATGGGCAAGGTCATGCCTTGAAGATCAAAGTTGAGCTAGAATATCTTAAATTATTCATTGGCACTTTCAGTACAAAGAAAATCTTCAGGCCAAGAATTGATCCATCAGTGAAGATGGCAGGAAAATGTTCATTACTTTTCTGTACGTGGGACATTCTGCTACTGTAATCACAGTATTTAACATGGAGACAAAGCAAATATGCTATAGAAATAATTCTATTTCTATAAGTCAATGGTTGAAACCCTACAGAGGTTTACAGTGCGACATAGTATCCTTGAATTTCCACTGTGGTTACATGTTGTGTACACTTGTGTGCATGATACCAGTATAGTAATTAGAATATTACTAAGTTACATACATTAGATCTGCAAATTGTGAGGCAGGCGTCCACTTGGCGTGACTTTATTCCTGAAAACCTGCCCTCTTCTGTTGATGGAGAAGACACATTTACTAACCCTGTAAAATCAAAACTGACACAGTTTAATGTACATTCAGCAAAGACACTAGTTCTGAAGTTAAAGAATGTTATTTAATCTCTCACAATAAATTAAAATGCTCTGTTGTCGGTAACACAAGTCAATGCATTCTCTACTATTAATACGGTTTTATGGTAAGCTGCTGGAAAACACACATTGTTGGAACAGGTGTATATTAGAGCTGCAGCAGTTTCATAGCCACATCTTCCATGATTTTCGGCTCCACCAGAGAACCCTGGGAGTTGTAGTCCATATTGCAGCAATGACACCTGATCTAGCTCATTTCTTGTTGGATATTTCATGAAAGGAAAAAATTGAATTAACTTTGCCCTGTAACATATTTACACAGATATACACATATTTATTTAAAAAAAAAAACAACCATTAAATTAGAGCTAATTATCTATACACAGATTTCTGTACATTTGTAGCGCCGTTAGTAGGAAATAGTCAGATTTGTGGAGAATTTCTTTCTGCTCAGCGGGAAGGAGTGGAGGTGTGGGACAGATTTTAAGTGCTCTCCTCCATAGAGGGGGGATTTAGGTGTTGTATTTACTATAATCTAGATTCTATTCTTACTGTGTTTTACGCTACATCAATGTATTTCATCAGTAGTCCTTGACACCTAGGTGGTGGCAGAGTCCAGTACTGAGCGTTGAATGCGGTGCTGATTGTCTCTAAAATATTTGAAGGGACTCACTTCTCCAAGTACATCTTATGGAGCACTAAGTTGATTAAAGGGGTTTTCACTTTTCAAAAAACTCTAGACATAAAATGGGACACTGACCTATTGATTACTGAGGGTCCATGTTCTGAAACAACCTGCAATCAGTTGTTGGTCACAGTAGGAGCCAATCTTTGTCACCTAATGACAAGCTCCCATAGACCTTTTAATACAATTTCCCAATCCGCTTTTATAGTTAATATTAGTGGTTCCAATCACTTTTAAAAATTGTCAGGGGGGTCTTGGAGTGCCTGGTTACATCATCATCATTATCTCCTCTCTACTCTGCTTGCTCTTCCACCGCCCTCCTGCAGATTTGCTTGGAGCACGGGTTAGAGAAGATCTAGCAGAACAAAGAGGAGATAATGATGATGATTGCAGCTTTGTAACAGTCACCCCTGTGACTCAATGCAGTGTGCTGGCAGGGAGTAGGTATACTTTTTTCTACTTTTAAAAGTTAGTGGAAGAAGTAAAGTTAATAATAAAAGCAGATCCCATGTGCCTCGGGTGTGCCTAGTGCTACTATTATTAATCAAAGAAGCTACAGCTCCTTGTATTCATGGTCAGTCCTTGGATAGGGTTTTTTTGCCATCAAGTACCTTTTAATGAGTGCAGACCTTGAAGAAGATCTGAACTCTACAACCACCCTGGGCCATTCCAAATTGTAGGACAATGGATATTAGTAGGACTGCGTCTCTTGGACGACCTCTCCAAAATGTGGAACCAACCTGTACTAAAACCTTCTGACTATACAGTGGAGCTGCATTAGAGTTCTTCTTTATGGCTTGGCAGCTGGATATGGCAGTACTAATCCATTTTATAATATGGAATTTCCTTTTTTAATTCTAAGCTTCCTTTAGGGGTTATAGTGACTCAGAAGGCACTTTGGTTGTCACATGATGTCCACAAAAAATTCACAGGGGTTTCCCATGGCCTTCTGAAAGGATTGTCGGCTTCCGGTCAGTTCTGGGGGCATGTTGCTAAGTTCTCGTACAGGAGGACCCCCTGGTGGGCCGCTGGTGCCGTACACCTTGCTCCCAATCTTTGGCAGGGTATAAAATGGGGGTAGACCCGGCGGCCCATGAGAGTGGTGGCTGCTGCGGTGACTTCGTTCACTGCGTGGCACTGAGCTGTGACTCCGGTGACTATGTTGGCTCACTGGCCTTTCACTTTTTCTTCCTCCACTGCTTGTGGCACGATCAGATCCGCTGCCGCTCCCAGTGGACTTACGGTCTTTCTCTCGGCCAGATGATCTTTTTCCCTCTCTGTTGCTTCGACTGGAGCCACTGCTTTTGCTGCCTGTAGATTTAAAATAACCAAAAATATTAAAATGGGTTATCCAAATGTTACAAAAAAAAGTGGCTTTCTAGGCTAAAAATACTAATGTCCTATCTAAAATATAGGTACAGGATATCAGATTGTTACACCCAGCAACTGCACAGATCACATGTTTTCAAAAAGCAAACAGACCCTTTTTCTGTAGAGGGTAAACCAATTTACTACAGTGCCCACTGAATGGCCACTGATTTGCAGTAACCATACCTGGCCATTGCATAGAGAACGGAGTCTTCTTCTTGTTTTATTCTCTGTTTAAAGGATGCTGTGAATAGATGATCTGTAGAGGTTCTGAGTGTTTGACCCCCAACATTTAAGGATATTCTATTCTATGGATGTGTTATCAATATTTTTAGCCAAGAAAACCCCTGAGATTCATGCAATATCTCTGATCTTGTCTAGTTTCTGCAGAGCAAAGCGGTGGAGTTGTTATTAACATGCTGAAAGATAACTATGTAATGACCGTCATGTGAACAAATAAACTGGATGTTTGTTATGAGTGACCTGAATGTTTTCGTGTCCGGCACTAATAAACCTCCATTAGGCTAGTGCTACACAACAACTTATGGCCCCACAACGAAATTGTGAATGTCAAACTGCCAACTCTCCTGAAAGTGAATTTGGTTGGCAGAAAACCTTGCTATTTTATGTTCCATAGCTAAAAGTTGCCACATGAGTGTGCAGAGCAGGAGGGAGGTAATGGTACATGACAAATATAATTATAATATTATTATAGTGCAACATGGTGAGGGTAAAAGACCCACCACCGGACTGTACTATTTATTTAAATAGAGACTGGGGGCATATTTAGCAGGGTCTTTGTGCCACGTGAGTGGCGTAGAAGCAATGAAATAATCGCAAATGCTAGCTTATTGCTAGCACTTACAATTATTTATTTAGCCCTCTCCACTACCTTCACACCAGTGGGGCGTGAAAGGGGGGGGGGCACGGCCGGCCGGGAGTGGGTCTGCATGGAGAGTCACTGTCCTTGCGCCTTGCAGGCGACGACTTTTCACGTGTGATATGTCGCCGGCTGCATTTATTTCTACGCCAGGCAGGGCCTGGAGCTCTAAATCAAATTATGAAAGCCTATAGCCAACACTAGGGGGGGAGGCCTTACTGGATACAGACTTGTACCACTCCCACCGATGAGGCAAGGAGCCTCTGTCTAGTTACTGTATACACAATTAGCACTTTTCCCATTTTTATTATTGGATGTGGATGACTAGGAGTCCTTTTGTGCAGGAAAACACTGTAAAGGAACCATGTTATGTAGGTGCTGCTGGTCTCTTTGCGTACAGAAAGGTCACAACTTTCTGATCAGTGGGCATCCTGTATTTAGATCCCCAGTAAATGATATGCCTTCATCTACCATAGCAATCTTCACTTATTTTATCCACAATTTATCCACCCTTCCCAATGGATTTCCCAAGGTTTACGGTTTTTCAAGATTTTCTCAAGGTTTGGTTCCTTTATGATTTGGTCTGGTTTCCTTCCAATCTCTACCTATGAAACTGGTTCCAGTGTGTCTAAAACAGGGAAGCTAATGGGGGGTCCCAGGACCTGATGTGTATGACGATGATCTATGACAAGTTGCAGAAGAGCAGGAGATCCATGCAAAAAAATGCCAAATGTCAGGATAAAGCACAACCCTATATTTGCATGGGATTTTTATTGTCGACTTGTAATGGGTGGATATTTACTGCAACACATTTCTCCTTGCAATTTCACACATGGCATCAGAGGAGGCTTTTGTCCTCATCACAGTTGTGCTTAGGTCTTAAAACAACATTAAACACATTAAACTGGTTTAATCTATTATTTACATAGGACTCTCTGACCATCTAAGGAGATAATGATCCTTTTGTTCTTCAATAATGTATTTCCCCTCTCACATTTAATATAGATGCACTACATAGCCCAACTGAGCATGCATGTGTATTATTTAGCCACAGAAGATAACTATCTAAAGTGAATGGGGTCTAGCTTGTGCCCCAGCATTTCAGGGGAATTGTTCTGGGCCTTCATTCTTGTTACATCTGGGACTCCCAGCAATTAGAGCCCCTAGTGATCAGTCTAATGGCTATTTACTATCAGGAGAATAAAGAAATGATCATACTTCTTTTTAAGTATGGTGAAGGCTACATTCATTAGGCTACATTCACACAGACGTATGCCCACCCGGCGTGCTGGAGAGGTGGAGGGATCAACGTTGCTCACCCTTCCCCTCTCCATAGAAAACAGAGCTGCACAGCCATACGAAAGAGGAAACATAAACCATGCTCTATATTTCCCCGTGTATGGTGCGGAACCGAACAGCCACCCGGCTACCATTGCCGTCTATGGGGACGTATACATCCCCCATGTGGTTGTGTGAATGAGGCCTTACATAACAGGCCAAAGATCAGCTGACAACTGAGCAATTGTTTATAACATGTTCAATGTGTAGAAAGATGCCCAATCTTCAGCAGCACATCTCCCTGTGTAATCGGATATACCCACAATTGTCGTTCAAGCAACCTGTAAAATGGTGAGTTCACATGTTCTGGCCACTAATCTCCCAAGAAACATAGCGATCAGACTATTGAATCCTAACTTATCCATTCCTTTTCTCTTTTTTAAATCAAGTGTTTGAGGAAAGCCCAATACACATTAAAGAATACACCGAACCCACTTAAAATTGATGGATTCAAATATTCAATTCACATCTAATGTGTGTGGGGGCAGGCTGGACTTAAAAAGTTTTGGCCTTTATCTTCCGTTCATGAATACTATGATAAGGTTCTGGCAGGGCGATTGCTCAAGGAAAGTAAGAGATTACATGACCCTCCATCTGGGGCCATTTTATGGTCAGGAATGTCTGGTAAAGACAGGAGGATTCACTTTACATATCAATAAAGCAGATCAGAACATTTAATAGATGTATATTGGTAAATTACCAAATATCCTGCCCCCCATTACACACAGATTACATACAACATGGTAAAGTGTCCAACCCTTTTAAGGTTCTTGTACAAAATGTGACCCAGTACCTGCAATTTAAATCAACACCACATACAGGTTCCCCATATAAAGTACAGCTGGAGCCCAAAAATTGTGACATGCACCTGGGTAACCTTGGGAATGTTATCTAGGGATGGACAATTACAGAGTGGTCTACTGTTTCTTTCTTTGATACGTGCTACCAAGGAAGGATTGGTTGGTACTTGGGAGAGGCTGGGAATGGTCTCAGAAGGAGAAAGGAAGGGCCACAGGATATCTGAATGGACATGCTTTGACTCTGGTGTTAAGGTCAGAGTTGTAATCTTACCGATGACCTAGATTCCTCCATTCCTTCCATGCATCCTTCAGTCTAATGCTTGCTCAGCACAAAACAAGGGAATAACACAGTTACTAGTAGCAAAGGATACAGTAAGAGATAAAGGAGCAGGTTATTATCTCAATGTACTGTAGACGAATACACACCTGCATAACCTTGTTTTTGCTTAAAGGGGTTAAAACATGGCTACTTTTTTTCCAAAAACAGTGCCACTTCTGGCCAATGTTTTAGTGGGGTATTGCAGCTGAGTATGGAGCAGAGCTGCCCTACGGCCACGTGTGACGCTGTTCTTAAAGAAAAGAACTATGTTTTTCTGGTCTTTTGCAGCCCCTTTAAATAACCCATATATTTTCTAAGATCTAAACTGCCTTTCTCATGCAAAATGTCACCGAACGTCATCTAACCTTTGTTGAAACAGAGAAACCTGATGATAATAATCTTTATAAAACATGCCGCTTTCATGCCCGGTGCATCTGCATAACCAGTTATGGATGCACCACAGACTGCCCATAGTGCCCATTCTCAATGTGAGCAATGTGTAGATTAATTTGTCTATAGGAGGCAGTACCGATCCATTAGGAGGTCCCAGAATAAGTGATGGATGTGAATTCAAGTCACAGTGCGGACAAGGCCAACAAATGTTTACACCATGTATGCTGGTGAAATGACATGGGAATATCATGCATGCACAAAAAGCGTAAAGCACAGGCAACAGAAAGGAAAGGGGTGCTATAGAGACCTACAGGACTTACCTTCACTGTGCTGGCTTCCTGCACTGCCACTGCCATAGCTGAATCCTGGCTCTTGGTATGTTGAGGGGAAGCATGGTGGTGCTAGAGGATACGGGTAGGGGTATCCCTGACCTATAGGCCAGGGAGCAGCTGGCTGCGGGAGGGGTGCCAGTGTGTCCTGATCAGATGCACCACTGGACCCATCGTTAAGATTCAGTGTTGCCACATCTGATAAGCAAATACAAATGACTATAAGTTATTTCTGGAAGTAGACATCATCTTACATCACCTCTGCATGCTCTCATTGGCCAAAGCATATGTGGCCACCAATCTATTCATAATTTATATACGGTATATATATAATTCATAGCAAAAACTGGGTTGATATGATGTTTATTTTGGTGAATTGATAGATGTTATATTTATCGAGCCTGAGAGCAACATGGATGAATCCATTATATGCAATGAATGGTGAATTAATGGCCATGATCATAAATACTTCTATTGATATTGATATTCAAGGATGTTTCTTGGAGAAATTATGGCTAATCATATCTATGAGAATAGAGGTGGCATCTACAGTATTACAGGTGCTCAATAATATGACCTGGATCCTCTATATTGGCAGGGGATATTGTAAACATCACAAAGGACAGCAAGGGCAAACACGATTTACACTATTTGAACGCTGCTTTACATATATTGTGGGTTCTTAACCTTTTAAATTTTATAATGTATATTTATTTTCCATTGCCTTTTGGCATTAAGTTTACACGTTGAAATAGGGCTTTTCAATCATTCATTTAAGCTTCAAATATGCTTATTTGGTTATTTCTTTTCAGATAGGTGGTCCTGGTCTGGAACCTGGGATCGGCCACTTGACAGCAGGGGGGCTAGTTGGCGAGAGGGCCTAAAAACTGATTAAATAATCCAACAAGAGTTGGAATGAGAAGCTCGCAGGAACAGTGCTTGCTCCCTGTGCTGCTTCAAGATTTCGGCAAAGAGTTCGAGGGGAAGCACCGATAGAGCAGGGAGTTCTTTGGGGGGCGTGTAATAGACAGAGAACCTGAAGCTCGAAGGGGCTCTAATGATGGCCCTAAGCATCTTTGCTTTATTTACATAAAGATTAAAATTAAATGTAATAACTAAAGTAGTGGAGCACAGTTCCTAATAAACATATAAGTGTAATCACACTGCTGGGGTAGCTGGTTTATAAAACTGAAACCTAATGGTAGATTAGGTGTTATTGACATGAAATTCTCATTGGTGGCAACCAATGTACCTGGCTAATAATCCAAACCATAGATGTCCACCAATTAAGTTATGTGTAATAATGAGCAATGACAAAGAATAGTTTTAGGGCATCAGCTGAACCCTCTGATTTTATTTTTCTCTAAGTTGCAGGATTGCTTTCTAATTACTGATAGATTTCAACTGGTGTCATAACTTCCATTGGCTTTTGCAACTATCGTTTCTTAATGCCTTCCATACTTTTCCCTGTGTCATTTCTCATTACTATGCATCGTTTATGGGTATCTATGAGCGGACCCGAACTGCAATGCCCAGGTCTGTGCCGAACATTGCTAGTTTACCAAACCTGGACTTCAGCCAGAAGCCTGGGTTTGGGGTCACCAGGAAAAGCTGGTTGATGGGGTGCTGAGAAGCCCATCAACAAGCTTTTGACACCCACTGCTAACTGTGTCAGCACCGATCGTGGGTGTTAACCCTTTAAATGCTGCCAGGAAATCTGCAGGTGACACATACTTGCTGCTATTTTCCCTAGGATAATCGGTACACAAACTATACTTTTGTTCAAGGTTCAGTTGAACTTGACAAACCCAAAAGGGTCCACTAATCGCTAACATAAATCAATATTTATGTTTGGATCCTATGCCAGTGTGGATAAGAGAGGTTGTAACCAACATCTGGTGAGAATTTCACTAAAATTGGAGATGTGTTCCATACCTATTTCACTCACTTATACTAGTATCCAGTAAAATTATAAATATTTACACTATATTAAATATTTAATGTCAATTTGCATCCTAGCAGGAATGATTACACTTTATTCCTCTTCATAGGCCACTCATGCATAGCCTCCCACTGGTACTATAACACAGGTTAAGAACCCAGGTCTCCGGCACCAGGTGGTATTTAAACCAAAAGTGACCAATTCTAAACTATCCAACATAGACAATTGACAGTAACCAACAATGCAAGGAGACAAGAGAAATAAGCAAATGAACAGGCACATAAAATGATAATACATCTATGTAACGTCCCATTGCTGTGAAAAAACAAAGATGTCTGTGCAGTATCACATAGCAAAAGTCCAATCTAACACATACATCCTATGATCTGATGTGGTTTATAACATTAACATTCAGCTCTTGCTTTATGCATTAATCTGTATGACACTTTGGCATACATGCCATACAATTGTGATGTTACAACATCTCTATATGTCAGTTTTTAAGGCACATAGTGAATTTGTCTAAATGTGCCTCAATGGAAGCCCTATTATCATTAGACATAGTGCCATAATTTTGTCAACTGAAAAAGACTTTACAGTGAAATCCATTTCCATCTAAAGCTGACCAAAAAATATTTCGGAATTCATTTGAAGTGCTTGTGCACTAAGAATCCCATCAGTCTATATATCCCATAAACAGTAAGCACTTGAGAACTTGGCCCTCATTCCTTTTGTTTCATCTGAATAAGTTAACACTCTGTAATGTCTTATTTCAATTATAAATGTTCCCCATGGTCTGTACTGCTGAATATGATGCCGCTATATAAATAAAAATTTATAATTGGGTAGCATGGTGGCTTAGTGGTTAGCATTACAGCCTTGCAGCGCTGGGGTCCTGGGTTCATGTCCCAGGGTCAACATCTGTAAAGAGTTTGTATGATCTCTCCGTGTTTGTGTGGTTTCCTCCGGGTCCTCCAGTTTCCTCCCACACTCCAAAACATACTAAAAGGTTGATTCGATTGTGAACCCCATTGGGGACAGGGACTAATTTGGCAAGCACTGTGCAATGCTGCCTAATCTGTGTGCACTATATAAATAAAGGAATTATTATTATTATCTTTGTTAGAATTTGGTAAGAAGTATTCTGTTTTGCACAGGGTAAGTAAAGTATTACACTGTGATGTTGGCTGTCTATGTAATACAGTAATGTGTTGGAACCTAATTTGTAGCCATTCTTTGCTTATTTAATATGTAAAATGTCATTCTGCTTGTGTGGTGTGATAATACACAATTCATCTATTGAGCAATGGGACAGTAATCTTAAATCATTGGCAGTCATAGCATCTATCACAGCAGTCTGCAATCTTCCACTCTCCAGTTGTTGCAAAACTACAACTCCTGGTTTGAGACAAGTAGTTTTACAGCAACTCAAGCAACAGGTGCTTAGGTCTACTAATCTATCACAACTTATTAATTTTATATACTGCTAATACTTGTCCGATGTGAAATAGCACATGAAGAGTAGTACTCACTACCACACAGGTCTCCAAATACGTAGTAGCACTGTTCAGAAAAGGTGATCTTGTTGACGGTGTGTCTGAGGTAGCCATGCTTCAACATACTGCTGGCATACTTTCTAGCCTCCCGACGCTCCTTGAAGCCTTCTACGTGTGTGTACAACCAATCTACAACATCAGCACCTGTTAGTAGAACAAAATCGGACTTAATGAAAAGGATTATGCTCTCATATATTCTAATGGAAAAACTGTTGAAACTAGAAGTCTTGTGTAATGTAAATTTTTAGCTTTGCAGGAAAGTAAAAAAATTGTCCTAAACAATTCTCTCTCTCTATTTTTTGGCAAATAAAAATAATTTTGGTAATCCCAAATGACGTAAAATGGCATGCATATGTGTGCATACAGGCGGTCCACTACTTAAGAACACCCGACTTACAGACGACCCCTAGTTACAAACGGACCTCTGGATGTTGGTAATTTACTGTACTTTATCCCTAGGCAACAATGAACAGCTGTAACAGTTACCAAAGGTGTCTGCAATTAAGATTTATTGTCAATCCTGGTTCTTCTGACAATCCAACATTTTTAAAATCCGATTGTCACAGAGAATAAAAAAATTTTGGCTGGGGTTACAATGATAAAATATACAGTTCCAACTTACATACAAATTCAACTTAAGAACAAACCTACAGAACCTATCCTGTACGTAACCCAGGGGCTGCCTGTTTTTTATATAGCGTATGTAAAATTCTGCTTTCAGCTGTAAATATTTTACAATACTGAATGCAAATACTGATATAATCCATACTTCACACTTTTGCATAAGTAAATGGAAAAATTAGCTCTTCTAAATATGCAAGTATTTCTTATTAGAAGTCTACAATGTAGTTTAGCACCTGTGGTAGATAAATTACATCATGGGAGACTGATGGGAAGTGGATATATTGGTGTGCAGCCCTTTGGTAAGTCAATTATGGGTTCATTTAATTTATATTCAGAAATAATTGTCTGAGTGAAAGACGGTAATTACCCCGACCATCCAATGAACAATACACAAAAAATCTGAATGGGATCTTGTGATGTGCGGGAACAGGATTCTATTCTTACTACTAGTTTACAATCCAGGGACACAAAAGACCTCACACGGTGACAAATAATCACACATGTACAGCTGTCCGACTCAAAGGAAGAACGTGGAAAGTGATCCGTGCATGTAACTGATACAGCGCAACCTTTAACCTCGCCTCAGCTACAGCAATCTTTATGGAGTTTTAGTTTAATTATTCCTGGTCACACTCATTTAACTCTAGTTCATTGTGGAAACAGATTCAAGATAGTAATCCGCAATGTTTGTGCAAATAGCAGCCTAATCCCTAGATAATACCTATAGAAGGGGTTGGCTAATCGAAGACAGCATTGGCAATGGCCCTTAATAAAGACAAGGGGTTGGTGCAAGATAGGAAAATGACATGTATTACAAGTAGCTTTTAATACAAGCACTCCACAGGTTATGTACGAGATGTACGTTGAATGTGTATGTAAGTCGGAACTGTATATTTTATAATTGTAACCCCAGCCAAAATTTTTTTTGTTCTCTGTGACAATTGGATTTTAAAAATGTTGGGTTGTCATAAGAACCAGGATTAACAATAAAGCTTCATTTCAGATACCTTTAATAACTGTTACAGCTGTTTATTGTAACCTAAGGCTAAAGTACAGTAAATTACCAACATTCAGAGGTCCGTTTGTAACTAGGGGTCGTCTGTAAACCGGGTGTTCTTAAGTAGGGGTTTATTTTAGGCGTATAATTATTAGGTGTTCAATGTCTTTTAAGAGTAGTTTCAAAAAATGTGCATAAATCCAGTGTAAGTGTAACCTAAGGTTTTAATTATGATCAAAGCTCCATTCAGTAAAACTGCATTAGATTCAGGTTTTTGCTGCTAGATGGGGCTAGAGACACAGCTTTCTTTCTTTTTTTTCCCAGTAATTTGCATTCCTTTTTCCCAAAGGGGCATTGCATGGCCTGTAAGACTTCTTACACCTACATTGCATTCTCTTTAAAATATGTTAAGAGATGGTCCCCCCCCGACTACTATTAATAAAAAAAACATCAGAAATAGAAATCACGTTCCACATATTTTAAATAAATTGCAATTATTTTAAGATTTTCTTTTAAATATAATTTCCTCACTTTATGTCTTCCGACAATGTCATATAATGTACAGGGTACTTGAATACTAATGAGTAATATTACTCATGGTGATGGACCTACCAATGACCGCATTGGATATTGTGATCTTCAGCCACATGCGGTCTCGAATTTCCAGCCCTGAATCTGGCAGCTGCATGACTTTCACAATAGTCGCCATGTCGCTCTTCACAGATAGAGCAGACTCTTCCAGTTCTGAGTTAAAATGATAAAACATGAGTTAAATTGAATACAATGAAATCTTGAATACAATGTCATGAATTAATTAAAGAGAAACTGTAGTGTTAAAATATGAGACCAATTACCGTATACAGATTGTTTTCCATCATGGGTAGTTCCAGGCATAGGAACGGCATGGATAAACCTCTTGACCACTGGATATTAAAAAAAAAAAAAATATGGCTTGCGGTGCAAACTCGAGTTATATAGAGTTTTTTTTATATCCAGTGGTCAAGAGGTTTGTCCATGCCCTTCCTATCCCTGGAACTACCTACGATGCACAACCGAAGGTGAACCTACCTGCAAGGACAAGGCTGCATCCTATACTATTTGACAGTGTTGTGCCTTCCCGCACTATTTTACAAGGCGACACCAACACAGAGATTTTTATACCGTATATTATCTCATTTATTTGCACCAGGAAGCGCTAAGTATTTTCCTTATACAGATTGTTTTATAGAGACTGTATTAGCACATAAACATGCGTACAGTTTTATACTAAAGCACAAAAAACCCCACAATATCATGGTTGTACATCATAATTATAAAAGGATTGCCTGAATTGTTCTGCCACAGCTCCAATCGTCTGTTTGTTTACAGAGGCCAGCGGTGCCATTCCGACCACTGGTGCGATGGCCTAAAAGATACAGTAATTACCAACATCGAGGTCCGTTTGTAACTAGGGGTCGTCTGTAACCGGGTGTTCTTAGTAGGGTTTATTTTAGGCGTATATTATTGTGTTCAATGTCTTTTAGAGTAGTTTCAAAAAATGTGCATAAATCCAGTGTAAGTGTAACCTAGGTTTTAATTATGATCAAAGCTCCATTCAGTAAAAACTGCATTAGATTCAGGTTTTGCTGCTGATGGGGCTAGAGACACAGCTTTCTTTCTTTTTTTTCCCATATATTTGCATTCCTTTTCCCAAAGGGGCATTGCATGGCCTGTAAGACTTCTTACCTACATTGCATTCTCTTTAAATATGTTAAGAGATGGTCCCCCCCCGACTACTATTATAAAAAACATCAGAAATAGAAATCACGTTCCACATATTTTAAATAAATTGCAATTATTTTAAGATTTTCTTTTAAATATAATTCCTCCTCACTTTATGTCTTCCGACAATGTCATATAAGGTACAGGTACTGAATACTAATGAGTAATATACTCATGGTGATGGACCTACCAATGACCGCATTGGATATTGTGATCTTCAGCCACATGCGGTCTCGAATTTCCACCCCTGAATCTGGCAGCTGCATGACTTTCCAATAGTCGCCATGTCGCTCCTTACAATAAAGCAGACTCTTCCAGTTCTGATTTAAAATGATAATTTATTGATCATGACTTGAATACAATGTCATGAATTAATTAAGAGAACTGTAGTGTTAAATATGAGACCAATTACCGTACAGATTGTTTTCCATCATGGGTATTCCAGGCATAGGAACGGCATGGATACCTCTTGACCACTGGTATTAAAAAAAAAAAATATTGTTGCGGTGCAAACTCGAGTTTATAGGTTTTTTTTATATCCAGTGGTCAAGAGTTTGTCCATGCCTTCCTATCCCTGGAACTACCTACGATGCAATACGAAGGTGAACCTACTGCAAGGACCAAGGCAGCATCCTATACTATTTGACAGTGTTGTGCCTTCCCGCACTTATTTTACAAGGCACACCAACACAGAGATTTTTATACCGTATATTATCTCATTTATTTGCACCAGGAAGCGCTAAGTATTTTTCTTTAGATTGTTTTTTGGCTTAGACTTGTTTTATGGCTGTGCTAAACATGCGTACAGTTTTATACTAAAGCACAAAAACCCCAATATCATGGTTGTACATCATAATTATAAAAGGATTGCCTGAATTGTTCTGCCACAGCTCCAATCGTCTGTTTGTTTACAGAGGCCAGCGGTGCCATTCCGACCACTGGTGCGCCAACTACAACAGCAGTTCAGGCCTTAGCACGCGCTCGGCATTGTTTTGGCTGGTACGGCTGCCCTTTTATAAACAAACAGAGGCTGGCAATGATGAGCAGCCCCGAGTTAAAATAGGAGAAGGTGAGTATTGGTAGTTTATTGGTTTTTTTTTAAAGCCATATATAATTTTTTTTTATCTCTGAACAACCCTATGTAAAATGTCATATCTTTAGCTTATTACCTCACAATGTTGTTGTAAAATGTCATATCTTTAGCTTATTACCTCATGAAGCGCCATTTTATTGTCAAAATACAAATTTATTACATGATTATAGTCACTCTGTCATAGCTGTCTTAGCTTAGCTCTGTCATAGTTTTTTTTTTTAGTAACCTCCCACCGGTGCTGCTAAATTTCTAAAAACACTTATTATATTACATCAGAGCTTTATTACTTCACAGCTGTATCTTATTGATTCAGGTCGCTGGTTTATAATCTCAAAGCACTGGCTTATTATTTTAAACAACTGGTGTATCGCTTCGTAATCAAACACAATGTGAAATAATCCTATAACCACTGTATAAAAATACATCTGCATTTTAGGTTTAGTGGGTTTAAAAAAAACAATCCCTAATATATTGTACCGATGTGCTCTGTGAAAACGTGTACACAGTGTAGTAAGTGCTTGACTGCTGACATTCGCTACGGCAGGATTTGCATCAACAGAGAATTAAATTATTTATGGCAGCGTCATGATTACAGGAGTGTAAAAAAGAAAGGAAGTCAATTAATAATTAATTTGTTGTGAAGTACAGGCAGTCCCCGGGTTACGTACAAGTTAGGGTCCGGAGGTTTGTTCTTAAGTTGAATTTGTATGTAAGTCGAAACTGTATATTTTATAATTGTAGATCCAGACAAAAAATTTTTTGGCCCCAGTGACAATTGGAGTTTAAACATTTATTGCTGTAATGGGACCAAGGATTATCAATAAAACTTCAATACAGACACTTTACAGCTGATTATTGCAGTCTGGGAGTATAGTAAAGCATTCAGAAAGCTTCACAAGAGGTCAGAGGGGTCTGTCTGTAACTATGGGTTGTCTGTAAGTCGGGTGTCCTTAAGTAGGGGACCGCCTGTATGATGATTTCCTGCAGTTTTATGTCACTAAATTCCTTGTTATTATTGATAAATTCCATGGGATCTTTCAGGATTATTTAAATAAATTAAAAATAAATTTCAATGAATGTATCCTGTATCTATACAAGGTAATGTAGGCCTTCAGGATAGCAAAAACAGAACAACAGGCATTTGTGCCAGGCAAGTAGGTAAAACAGAAGGTAAAACTGGAGGTTTATGCTGTTCCCCATTTATGATAGTTAACACATATGCTGGGTAAAATTCAAAGCACATTTATATGCTGACATTTACTGCTTCAGAGTAAAACCTGCAATAGTTTTATATCCCTAAGGTGGAATCTTCCTTTAAATGGAGTCTACCAGTAATATTGACTATACAAAGTTGCAGATAGTGGTAGATAGCAGTCCTGGAGATCTGAGTACCGTAACCATACCTTTGTATTTGGTGTTCAAAGCAGCAGGGCTGTGAAAAATGTATGTATATTTCAGAACTGTTGCTGGACTTGGTGTTCTGCTTTGCTCTCTGATCTCTGCATCAAATTGCTCCCCATCTGCTCTGCTATAAGAACAGCCCGCTGCTGCTCTTACTCAGAGCAGAGGGGAGAGGTAATGCTGTGAGATTTAACCTGGGAGAGAATGCAGATGGATGCAGGTCAGAGGAGGGGCGAGTACTCCTCACCCCTCCCCTAATCTTAGAAATTTCAGCGGCAGCTTGGCCACGTCATGGTGCGGTGAGATACAGAGACCTCACCCACTTTGACCAGTTGCCATAGACCTTTATGGAGGCCATGATCTGTCCTCCAATTTTGTGCTCAGATCACAGCCCCTGATAACAGTTGTAAGCATGAGTTCTAAATGTGGGGCACAGCATTTCAGGTGCAAATTACTCCAGAATTCTGCCATACACAAATCTATAAATCTCCCCAGTGTGAACATACAGTACTATATAGTAACTAGTCTTGTAGCTTTCATTACATGCAAGAACATTGGGTATGAATTAAGTAGTAGAAACCAGCAGTGAACTGTATGAACACTAAGTGTCAACAGCTTCCCTGTTGTGTAGATAGTGTCTGGAGAGCAGAAGGTTGGAGAGGGTTGCTTTAGAGGAATGTATGGCACCTTTTACCTCACTTTTCTTTAAGGAGACTTCTGCATTCACAGATCTGCATAGGCACGGCTCTACTGCTACATACAGAGACCACCACATAACCCCATTCCCTTCAAAGTAAAGAGGGTAGCCTCTACTCTCTATTCATGGTGTAAACTGTCTACGGTCTCACAGGGATTATCATCACAGCCAGGGAAGACACATTCTACAGCAATAGGCTAAACTGAGGAAGATGGAAAAGAAACTGCTGCACAAACAGAGTGTAATCAAGATAAAAGGCAACATTGTTCTACATAACAAGATTTATTTGTGAAAAAATATTGGAGTTGTACTTTAATTGGAGTTGCTGTGCTACTAAAAACAAGACACAAAGGTATAGTTACACATATCTCCAGGGCAGCTACCTAAAACTGCAGTTTCTATGGTCAAAACTGCTAGTTGACTCACTTTAAAGGAGTTGACCTATTCAGTCATAAAATCTACTCAGAAGCCAGGTGTCATGATCCACAAAGGTCATTGGTTTTAAGGTCTGCTGGTCTCAGAAATACAAAACCTCTATGGTCAACATGACACCAAAAAGAAGCATTTATCTTTAAAGTGACATAAAATATTAGCTAAACCCAAGTGGACAATACCCAACACGGATCATCAATGTGACAGGACATAAGAAAACTAATTGTGGTAACATATATCTCCTTAAATAAGAAAGATGATACAGTATCACCTCCCTCACTACCTTCAAAAACCTCACCGTAGACCCTTCACAATGGACAACATGTCTCCTCCTGCTGAGGTGAAAAGGCAAACCAATGGAATCTGTCATCTGACTCCCAATGAGCAATTATCTGAGACACTAACGTATAATATATGCTTCAGTGCTTCTAGAACTATGTGAATTCAATATTATCTGAGAGTAAACCACTACCACTTGATGGTACTGAAGTCCCCATCACAAGTACTAAACTTTTTTTACCATAATTGGCCAGATCATCCAGGGAAAGAAAAACTACTGCCACTGCTTTACAAAGGCAGCAGCACTTGCATAACTACAACCCCCTATTTTACTATTTTATAGCACTGTACTATAGTGGCAACAATTAATTTCAGTCATGTCCAGCTATAGTATTTGGAAGACTGTGTGCTCTCCTTCCCCTGATTTCTGTTTTATGGGTAAATCTGTGCACTAAGGACACGTTCAGACATTGCTCTTGAGTTCAGTTTCAAAATTCAACCCAAATACAATTTATGAACGTGTTGTAAGATTTTATTTGATTTTTTAAAATTATACTGGATTTACCATTTCGCATCTCCAATCTCCATCTCTTACATCCTAAATAACTTAGGGTGTAAATCTACAGTCCTCTCTCATGTGGATTGGGCAGGCGAGAGAGGGGGTGGTGTGGAGGAGAGTAGAGGAAGAATGCATGAAGAGACACAGGCTGCAGCAGCCCTCCCCCAGGACTCACCACATGCTGCTTGCAGGGAGCCAGCTAATGTGAATTATAAAGTTTTATAAAGAAGTGGCAGTATTCAGAATGCTGACAAAGGTATTTTTAAAATCACCATAGCAAAACCTATTGGAACCTGTTACCAGCTAAAAATGACATTACTGGTGAGAGGTTCCCTTTAACTCTAAGTCTGTGAATGAAAGACTTCCTAAATGTTAAGTTACATGAGATAGATCTGCTGAGCCAGCCACACAATCCATCTAGTAATGGAAAAGCAGAAAGAGAGAAGAACTTGCAACCAGCAAAGACACAAATGTGACAGTGTGTTGGTAACATAGCCTGATTTACATTTTTGGTCTTTGGGCATATCTAGACCTTTAGCATGCTAAGTGTAGAACTAGATTTGAGATACTGGGCAATAGGGATAGTCACCAACAGCAATAGTTTAGTGACATAGCTCTACATTCTTAGATGTGGGTACCAATTCATTAAAAATGGGTGTATCATGTAAATTTTCATCATTCCATAGCATAGCTCATTTATACCACTCACCCAATTAGGTAAATAATATACTGCTTATTAAGTCGGCTTCAATCAAGTGAATGTGAAATAGTTTGGTGTTTTGTTTAGTAAATCAGGCCCCCACCAACCTTAAGGGGGCTGGCCACTTTACCTCATTTTTTTTGTGAGTGTGTAAGAGCAGGATATGAGGTAATTTAACAATATGCATCTATTAAAAGTTCTGCACTGCTTTATTTATAAGAAAAGTCGAGGCTACTGTCTTTTATCTCATCATCCAGACATTCCTGTCCATAAAAAGGAGGATCATGTGATCTCTGTCTGTCCATTGCCCGGACCTTATGATAGTATTCATTAATATAAGATTACGGTTTTGGCAGGGCGATTGTTCATGGACAAATATAGATCACATGACCCTCTATCTGTGGCCATTTTATGGAATGTCTGGCGGATGAGGAGGCTTCAATTTACATATCAATAAAGCAGAACAGCACTATTACTATCCCCCCTCCCCACTTACACACACATTACAAAAAAACCTAAGGTAAAGTGGCCAACCCCTTTAATTTGTGGAATTACAAATCCCATCATGGCTGAACAATGGTGGGTCTTGTAGTTCCTATTCAGCAAACAGCTGCCCACCTCTGCTCTACACCATTCTCTTAACATCTATTCTATATAAAGCAGCATTATAGGTTAGATAATCTACTTGGAAGTAGCAAGCAGGAGGCAGGATAACAAGCACATCCTTCTGCTTGGCTGGTTAGGAGGATTTTGGGTTTGGGTTACACTGCTGCCCCAGAGCAGGATCAGTCCTGCGCACAGTGCGGGGGCTGCAGTGTGACTTACTTTCCGACTCAGGTATAGAGCTTGTTAATGAGGAGCTGGTGCATGTGATGATACTCATGGAGGGGCTCATACCGTAACGGGGGTATGTTCCCGTCAGGGCTGAGGTATGAGTGATCCAGGCAGCCGGGTCTATCGGTCTCACAGGTTCCGCTACAAATAGAACAAAGGAGAAAAAAAAGAACAAAAAGTTACTAAACAATAGTGAACAGGCCAGAATGTGCTGTAAGGGAATAACATTGTAATATTTAAGTCTGCATTTCTTCACATCTATGTAGTATCTTACTATTAGCTATATGGAGTAATTTCCAGTTATTACAAATCAATTAAAATCCTCATCACAATTCCCTTCCAAGAACTGTGTATATTGATCTGCAACCTCAAGAAGACTTTGTTTTTCCGTTTTAAAACTAGCAATCGATTGTGACTTGCTACTAATTTGCCTAAAGATATGCACACAATGTACATACTGATCACATTTGCCTGGAAGCTCAGAAATTTTGGAGAGGCTGATCTTATTTTCAGAGTAGCTGGAATGAGTTGACACAAAAATCTATAGTCTCTGTACATCTGCTCTCAGGATGAATTATCCTTATCAGGCTGCAGTCAGACAGTTTGTAGTCTGTTACCACAGAGACACATAAGTCTGTATAGGTTTTGCAAAAAAGACAATGGATATTTTTACAGCATTTTATTGTGTTATAAATGCACAGAAAAAAGAAACAGCAAATAGAAAAAATAATATATTTATGAATGAAACTGAAAAGAATTGAAAATAAATACTGCAGTAATTCTATACCTTCGCTAAATTTGTAGTTATTAAACCTCCTGAACCACTGACAATATATTTCTACTGAACCTTATAGGCTGCTCTGTAGGGTTCAATATTCACACAATGACCACATAATATGCAGTCATAATAGTGAAAGAAAGGATAGCCCTAAAAATCATAAGTGACTTACCTCTTGGAATGGTGAAATAGCTTCTTGGAGTGGGATCCCAACATTTTGCTACAGTGAGGCTAATTGGCCTGAGAAAACAATAAAAAATGTCCTGTGACACAGATCCATAAACATTTTTATGTCAGGACCAGCAAGAGTAAATGGACCCTTCACGTAGGTCACCTGCATATGGTATTTGGCCATAATACTTTATTTTTATCATTCTTTTTCAGATTAAACCTAAATAACTCCTTACACACATGGATAATATTCCAATTCAGGTTTGTAGGGAGATAAATTCTATCAAGTAAAATATTCTCTAGGTCTGTAAGGAGTTAAAGGCGATGACCAGTCACAACAACCTATCCCCTGTCCCCAGGAATGGAGATAACCTGCTAATTGTGGCGGTCTCAGTGGTGGAATCAGCCCCTGTTTAACCCCAAATGAATGGAGCGGCAGGCTGGACATGCACACTGCCACTCCATTTACTTTCTATGGAACTGACACGGATAGCGCTCAGCTATCTCTATAAGTTCCATAGAGATGAATAGAGCAGCATGGAGCATGTGCGACCAGTCCCACCACATGGGCCCCCACCAATTAGCAAGTTATCTTGTGGATTGGAGAAAACTGATCCCCTTTAAAAGAAACACTTAAAGGGGTTCTCAGGAGGTGGAAAAACATGGCTGCAGTCTTCCAAAAACAGCACCTCACCTGACCATGGGTAGTGTGTGGTATTGCAACTAAGCTCCATTCATTTCTATACAGCTGAGCTGCAGTACTGGCAGTAACCTTGGTCAGGTGTGGTGCTGTTTTTGGAAGACTGCAGCCAAGTTTTTCCACCTCCTGATAACCCCTTTAAGTAACAGCTAATTCATTGAATTATATAAAATATAAACAATAGTCCTTCATACCCATGCGTTTCAGCTAACACCTAAGCCTTACTCATGGTATACGATACTATGAGTATACCATACCATGAGTAAGGCTTAGTTGTTAGCGGAAACACATATTACACCTATTACATACCTTGCGATGTAACTTTTAAGGATTGAAGAATAAAGATATCAGATTTTACTTGGGATGTGCTATGACAATTTATACGTTGCTGTATTCATTGAATTATACTTTCTGCAAGGCCTGAAGGGAGGAGCATGTTCTAGCAAGGTTCTAGGAATAAATGAAAATGAGTCCTGTTGCCCCTTCAGGCCCTGCATTATGAATTATTCAATGAATTTGCTATGATTGATAAAGCATATTATTGATAAAGCATCTTCTCCATATCTATCTGCTATTTATGTGAAAATAAAGGTATTTTAACAGCCGGATGAATAGGAGAAAAATAGGAATAGAAGACACACTTTTCAGCAACACACCTTTTAGTCTGGCTGGAATAGTCCAAAGGTCAGGAGGATAAAACACTTCCAGACCCTCCTGTCCGTTGTAATGGAGATCAGATGAAGCCGCTGACAAAGCATTTCACCTGATCTCAGAGAGAGCAAAGCCCCTAACTGCTCTCTCCCTGGCCCTGCTCTCTTGCTGGCCCGACATGAGGACCTAGAGTGGTTTCAGAAGCACGTGACTGATCACATGCTTCATCACTGTAAGGTCTATGAACCCTTTCATGCTACTGGTTGGGTCAGAGCCAGAGGTTGGGACTTGCCATAGTTGGGACTAGCAGAGCAGAGGTACTAGCAGAGCTCTATGTATGAGTGAATAGTTGTAAAAGCGCTCTGTGTGTATGTATATGCAGCATTGAGCATTGCTGTGCTTGAGTGTGTCTGACCACCAGGGAATTTTTGATTGGGTTTGATTGGAATATATTTTTCCTTTTTTTGATGACTATATCTGGGGTGTGTCTTAGTGTCTAGTAAGGAGCGTCTTGTAGTCTGAAAAATATGCTATATTGCAAAGTTTAATATTACCCTCAATATTAATTTATGAAATGTAAAGTTTAGTTATATTTTAAATATAGGGAAACTATTTATTTATTTAAAACTGCATAAAGGAGTGTAATACCTTGGAGTTTAGTGACACTAATTAAAGTGACACATATTTAGATATGTATAGCTTATGTACCAAATATACATATATACAGTATTTTTCGGACTATAAGGCGCACTGGAGTATAAGGCGCACCATCAATAAATGCCTGCTAAAACGTCTAGGTTCATATATAAGGCGCACCTGATTATAAGGATGAATGACCAGCAGATGGCAGACCTGTGCAGAGTTCAAGGCAGCTGTTGTCTGTAAGTACAGTTCATATACAGGCGGTCCCCTACTTAAGGACACCCGACTTACAGACAACCCATAGTTACAGACAGACCACTCTGCCCACTGTGACCTCTGGTGAAGCTCTCTGAATGCTTTACTATAGTCCCAGACTGTAATTATCAGCTGTAAGGTGTCTGTAATGAAGCTTTATTGATAATCCTTGGTCCCATTACAGCAAAAAATGTTTAAACTCCAATTGTCACTGGGGACAAAAAATTTTTTGTCAGGATCTACAATTATAAAATATACAGTTTCGACTTACATACAAATTCAACTTAAGAACAAACCTCCGGATCCTATATTGTATGTAACCCGGGGACTGCCTGTATAAGGCAAACTGGACTATAAGGCGCACCTTTTATTTCTGAGAAAATCAAAGGATTTTTAGTGCGCCTTATAGTTCGAAAAAAATACGGTACATACATACATATAATCACACACATTTATGTTCGCAAAAAGATATAAAACCATGACTAGCATATTACATACCCTGGTTTGGATACAATTTCCCTTAAAACTCTGACTGCGTCATCGTTGCTCATGTTCTCAAAATTGACATCATTCACCTGTAAAATGCCATTGATTATATAGTTACAATAGTTATCACTATTAATATTATACATCAATATGTGGTAGTCAGATCATATTTTTGGATCTCACATGATAATTGCTACCCACATCGACTAAATGATAAGCGACATGACACTGTCTGTATTTTGTATGCCTGGCACCTTTCCCGAAAATATTAAAATGCAAAGAACATGGTTTATTCCTCATTCTTCATTTAAATTGGGGAGGTTAAAAAAAGGGAAACAATTCCCAGTATATATTAGGCTTAGTAAAATCAAAGGCGGCTGACACGAGCCTGTGATGGCATTAAAGCATCCCCTGAGTAATAGCTGCAAACTCAAAGAAACACAAGTAATCTTGTAAATGACTCCTGAGGCTTTGTGATAAGCGGCCCACATCTTGCTTGTTGTTTCAGCAGCGTTACTCCACTTTTGTCTTTCAGGATGGAATAATACCATAAGGCAGACTTAATTAATATTGTGGTGCCTACAGATCAGACTTGTTGTAACCAATGGCAACCGAAAATTCGGCACTTTGATCAGCGTGCTAACACTATCCATGGTTTGCCTTGGTAAAGCTAATTGAATCTTAGTATTATCATACAGCAAATATGATATCAATTTGATAAGAACCCTTAAACCTAAACTCCACCGCTTATTAATGTAAGCCTCAGCAGATGCTAACTTGTGTTCGAGGAAACCTATAGGCACAGACCTATGTATATGTGACATAGTTCATCCAGGACATGGCTGAAGACATGTGAGAAGGAAAGGGGTCTTGGAAACTTTACGTGTGCATTTGTTTATAGATGTTCTCTGAACTTAGGCTGGATTCACACGACCGCAAGGGGGACGTATATACGGCAATGGGCGCGTGCCGCCCTACGGGAGCGGTACGGTGCCGCACACGTGCGGCACCGTACCGCTCCGTACCCCGTGAAAAAATAGGACATGTCCTATTTTTTCAGGGCATACGGCGCCGTGCGCCATGTATCCCTATGGAGAGGGGTGGGGGTGAGCAGCGCTCTCCCCCTCCTCCTCTCCCCGCGCGCTGCCGTGTGCCCGCCGTGCTACGGTACGGCGGGCACCGGTCGTGTGAATCCAGCCTAAGTAATTAAGTACAGTAGTGGTCATAGGTGAATGGGTACATATTTTCAGATATTATCCTAAAGATAAGTATGGATCTGTTGAAATTATCGTTTTCATATAGGAAGCCAATAACAGAGGTGTGGGCTGGGCCTTCGCTATATATGCAGATTGTATAATGGCTCTCAGGGTGGACATCTCCTTTACATCAGTCTTCTGAGCATTAGATAGAGGCACCATGCTTCCTAAGATAAGATTCTGGATTGTATTGAGGATTATGGGTTTGTGTACTTTCTTAGCATCAAAAAAATTCTGCATGTACTGTAGAAACAACATAATATAACCCAGCCATATACTACACCTGTAGGAGCATATCTCCAGGCTCAATTCGTCCGTCTGCGGCTACAGCACCACCTTTCATAATGGATCCAATATAGATTCCCCCATCCCCTCGGTCATTGCTCTGGCCTACAATACTGATCCCTAAGAAGTTATATTTCTCTAGGAAGACAAAAAAAATATAACAGAAGATTATTAGACCAACATTCATGTCATGTATGAGACTTTTACATGTAGTAATGTATGTTAGTCATAGACCAGTGGTGGCGAACCTACGGCACGGGTGCCAGAGGTGGCACTCAGAGCCCTCTCTATGGGCACCTGCACTATCACCCCAGTGTAGAGTTCGCCAGACAGGACTCATGGCCTCTTGCAGTCCCAGGCAGTCCAGGACCCTAGAAGGAAACTACAATAATCCAAACTATTTCTTTTTCTTTCTACTGTATTGATGTCCTCAGGTGCCTATACAATTTAAACCTGTGACAGAGCAGGGAGTAATAAGTTACTGCTTAAATTGTCGCATTGGCACTTTGCGAAAAATATGCGGGTATTGGTTGTATTTTGGGCACTTGGTGTCTAAAAGGTTTGCCATCACTGTCATAGACTATGTACATAAAGTAGTACATGTTCCAGGATAGATCCATAGTAACATAAAATGAAATTCCTACTGTTGCCTACTTACACAGAGAACTTACCAACAACTGCCAACCCACATCATTCAGAAGCGAAGGGCCCAAACAGCAGCCATGGGGGGGGAACCAAGGGAGATTTATCAAGCACTTGCTCTGGTCTTTTAGTATAGCTGGTGCCCGACCGTGCGGGCCTGACATGGAATTGCACTATACGCCAGTACAAGCCTTGATAAAACCCTCTCATTATTTTTTGCAATTCATTCAGAGACTGGAGAGTCAGTGTTCACATGAAGCAAATTTGTTTCATGAATATCATCAAGTAAAATGAGAGAACTAAGGACATAGTATATAAAACAGTGCTATTACGTACCCATATTCAGCGTGACCGTGATGATATTCAGGGACATGGTCGAGTCGGTAATGCTGCTGAATGATGAGGACTAAGGGGAAGAAAAAAAGAGGGTATAAGAGAGAAGTATTTATTGGTAACATTCTACAGCATTGCATTGTGTGTTTTAAAGCATAACTAAACCTTACTTCTGGCAGAACTGAATAGTTTGGGTGATAATTGAGTATATTATAAAGTTTACTATTAAGTAAAGCAGCTTCTCTGTGTCTTATTTCTGCTCCTTCTTTCTCTTGTAGTGAGCAGTGTCCTGCTCTGAAGTCCTTTATACAGCATATAGATAAAGAAATAAGCAAAGGATTAACTCTTTCCATACCAAGAGACATTTCACTTGATAATTCAGCTCTGTAATTACACTATCCAGGGACTGTCTGTAAAGAGTTAAGTCATTAGACACTTTATCAGGTTCCTTTATCTCTCCGCTGTCAGTGGATACAGGACAGTACACTGATGTACACAAACTGCTTAAAGAAGAATGGAGGAGGAAAAAGAAGGACATAAGAACATATCTCTTTAATAAAGTATATTACAAGTTTAATATTATCACCTGCATTTGTTTATACATTTTTAGTGTTTACTTACATTTGAAAGTTCATTATTGTAATGGATTATTTTCCTGGTATAATGCATTTGTATACTGTATACATATACAATGTCGTGTGTCATGTGGGAGTCACCATCTTGCACACCAAGACGACAGCATGCTAGTAGAAGCTCTTGCCCCTTGAGCAAAATCTATGGATATTTTTCTATTAAAAGAAGCTTATTTTCTCACCCTATCGATCTGCCTCATCTTCTGCTTCCGTCGCCTTCGTTTGTGCTTTCGTATAAGTCTCGAGGATGTGCTTTGTTCCGTGGAGCTGCTTAACCTGCAGAATAAAAAAATATATATATATTTATTATACTACTATTCACATCCATTTTGATTGTGCTATCCGTATAGTGTTATATTTCGATTTGAGAAAAGAAGTGTGTTATGGAGGGCTAACAATTATGGATCTAGAAAAAAGTCTTTATTAATTACATAAAGGGAAAACTTCTTCTCTGAAGTAATACTTCATGCTCTGCGCATCCCCATTGGCTAGTTCAGATGAATTGTATGACATGTATTTTGATTGTATTATTAAAGTTGTGTTTTCCTAAATCTAAGTCTCTGTCCTGTGCCCAGGTTGTTCCATTGGTGATTTATTGGGTAATTTATCAACAGTGTGAAATCGCTCGTGTGTATGTAAAGAGTTAAGTCATTAGAAACTTTTTCAGGTTTCTATATCTCTCAGCTGTCACTGCTTAAAGGATATCTACCACCAGGATCAAGGATTGTAAACCAAGCACACTGCCACCGGTATACAGTCTGCAGCCCCAGACCCCAGTATACAGCCTGCCAACCTGTGCCCCCAGTATACAGCCTGCAGCCCCTGTCCCGCAGTATACAGCCTGCAGCCCCTGCCCCCAGTATACAGCCTACCAGCCTGTGCCCCCAGTATGTAATCTGCAGCCCATCAAATTATATTAAATCATTAAAATATATTAAAACTTTTTGTCTAGACATAAGACCCGAGGGGATCCAAGACCGTTATACTATTTTTTTCCTATGAGGGTTATGGCTTATGGGCTGTAGCAACAATATTTTTAAAAAATGTCCAAAAAGTAACAGGAGGGCAGCAGCATAGAATCAGTGGGGAATTAGTCTGTTGAGTATCCTTACACTATATACCTGCCCTTGCTATAATGTTAAGGGAGTATTGGGGTCATTGTACGCATACAATGACCCCATTAGTTTACACTGTATACATACACAGAGATACTGACATGTGTATGTATATAGGCATAAAGCAGGTAGGCCATAAAGCAGAATGTACCAATAATTATGGTGGTGTCTTCTATTGTGGTGGTAAGGCCTTTAGTTCCCTCAGACACCAGGCCCAGGTTACAGCTGCGACCTCTGCACCACAGAAAGCGAAATCCCTGTACATATAAAACACTGCAGTATCATGAAATATTCATTCCACTCAGTTGTGTTTTATTCATGCTTATGGTGAAAAGGCGACTTGGACAACGAAATCTGCTCATTGTTGGGGAGATGTGTTTGTAGAAGCCTTTCATCTTCAGCCCTCCGTGTCCAAGATCTGTGCCCGTGAAATTCCTGTGGTAATTAATCTGCTCTCAGGATGACAGATATTTTTACATCGCCAGCAGCAATGATTTCATTCTTGGGAGAAGGAGCCTAAATACTGGCGATATACATACACAATGTCACATGGAAGACAAAAGCCTTGCTGCTTGATTTGTGCTAACATATGCCTTGCTAGGCTTTTCTCTTTTTTTAGATGTAATTTGCAGAAATGTGCAAAGCTGGTCATGCCTTCTGGACAGAAAGTTAATTATCACCAGCAGTAATTGCAAGAAAAATGGAATATTGCAATGAACATAGCAAAACGAGAGACAAGGTGTGGGGGTTGTGGAATAGCATATGTGTAGTATGTACCTGAGATTAGCTTTCATATAAGCTGAATAGGGCCACACCAAGGCCATGTGGTAGATGTGGCACAGTTTCCGAAATAAAAAGCAGAACCTCTTCTCTTATTTTGGACAACAACCTCCATGACAAAATCTTGACATGACAAAAGAAACTGAAGCACCATTATGTTTCACCAAATCTCCTTTCAGTATCTCTCAAACATTTGTTAACCAAATTGTTTACTTCCCCTGCCCATGTATAACATGAAGTTCTAATGTGTGATGTACCTCAGATGATAAAAAAAAGTCCAGTTGAAATAGAAGCATTGTCCTAGGGCAGTGGTGGTGAAACTATGGCACGGGTGCCAAATGTGGCACTCTGGGCCCTCTCAGTGGGCACTCAGGTCATTGCCCCAGCACAGAATTCACCAGACAGGACTTAAGAGATCCTCCTGCAGGCCCAGGACGTGAGATACTCAGCGTTATTTTAAAGTGAGACTGCAGGAAGATAAGATGTGGACATATTCAGATTTTTTTTGGAGCCATTGAAGCTCCAGCTCTTGGCCCCACAATTCTTCCTGTTCAGGGTTTATCAGGGTTTATCAAGAAGATTTTAATAACTTATTCCTATAATTGCTGTGTTGGAACTTTTAAATAAATAAGTGGGTCTGGGTTGCAGTTTGGGCACTCGGTCATCACTGTTCCTGGGGATATTTGTAGTAGGATCCCAGGAATTAATCGCAATTTCTGTGGAGTCCACCTAATGCACCTTCATGACACCTTATGTGTCAAATGGGGCAAATAATTTAATTAATTTGTCGTCTCAGTTAAGCATAATTGTTATTTATAGCATCATCAGATATTAATATTTCAACCCAGAAGAATAAAAGGATTGCAAAAATATGAATGAGACCAGGGATTTTAGTAATGGACGGCCAATCAGTCCTTCACACACTGTCAGGTAGAAAGTACCTCCACAGGAGAAGGCAAAGGATTTCCCAAAGAAGACTAGAAAATCTACAGTTTAATTTTAGCCTATATTGGCCAGCCCTGGCTTGCAGTAGTGTACTAAAAAGCTTGTTTTCAAACGAATTGAAGTATTGTTGTCAGAATTCAAAACTCGTCCTTCATTTACAACATTTCCTCATTACTATCTGTTCTCCCAACATGATGACAGCTATGATCTAGACTTTAGTACTGCTCTGTCTATGAGGATTTACATCAACCCATCAATTGTAACTAGTTTCTAAACTCTAACCTCTAAAACAAACCCACTGTCATCTCACATGCATCCCACCCTTGTCAGAGCCTGCAGGACAGAAGCCCCGGGGAAGATGTCTTGATCTCAAGGTACTAAGCATGCCAGATCAGAAGCGCAAAGAAGAGATGTGATGACAAGGAGGTATCTGCTGCAGAGAAAACACACCTTGACCATGGCAACTACGGCAAGTGAACTCTTACTGCTTGGTGAAATCTTGTCAAGTTTTGGCTTGTCTTGATGACTTGTTGGATTTGTTCTACTTCTCCGTCAGGCGTAAATAATGATGCAAGTAATATGAGATATGCTTAAGACCAGAAAATGAAGGGACAAGGTGAATCTAGTCTACCAGAGTCATGTTTAGTGTGTAGGAATAGAGAGACTATATATGTATCACCAAAATAGAACCGAGCGTGCGACAGTTTAGAGATTATGTCAATCAAATAAGAATCGGTTCCCTTGTGAACACTGTCACACTGAGAGATTTGGAAAACCTGCATATACGAGCTGAGGAACACATACACACTGATATCTATGAGATTTCAAACACATACACACTGATATCTATGAGATTTCAAACACATACACACATGCTGATATCTATGAGATCTAGAACACTGGCACACTGATATCTATAAGATCTGGAACACTTAACTAAAAGAGCTAGAGAACTGGCACACTGATATCTATTAAATGTGGCACACTTATATCTATGAGAACTGGAACGCTGGCACACTGATATCTATGAGATCTGGAATACTGCCCCAGTGATGTCTAAGAGATCTGGAGCACTGGTACACCAATATCTAAGGGATCTGTAAAACTAGCACAGTGATATCTAACATATCTGGGTATGGGTATACGTGTCTTCTATAAGTAAGTAAGAATAAGTCATAATAAGTTTGGAAGAAGGTCTCAGGCTCCTAGCCCAACAAACTATTAAACATATTGCCTGGGTACATACCTGCTAGTGTTGTCTTCATCAGAGTCCACAAAACTGCTGGACTCCAGCTCACTGCTCATTACGGTGGACGTGCTGTCATATCCTCCAGTCTCCCGTATGCGCTCCACCTTTGGGTGCCCATTGATTCGTGGAACTGTCACATAAAATAAACATATATTCATATAAATGTGATGAGCGGGAGTCCCTGGACAGCTATTATCAGCAAATACTGAGACAGAGGTTTTTGATCAAAGGAAAAAGTTTGTGCAAAGTACAGTACATTTAGCAAAGTAACTACAAGTGACATGTAGATATGGATGACTGAGAAAGAAATTTTAACATCTAACTCTACGCATGTCTTCCTTTAATCTGAAAAGAAAATGGATGACACTGACACAGGGAGACAACAAAGCTGAGAAGAGGTCATGCCTTTAATCAGACTAATAGGTCCTGTCATTTCCAGGCTGTTTGAAGTGAGTTGTCCTGACTGATGAAGATGAAGGAACATTACCTCACTCACAGCACACTTCTCTCATCAGCTACCTGTAACTGAGGCCTACAGGACTTCACCCGCTCCTGCCTGCTGCTACATGGGCACTGCGCTATAGCAACACTATAGAAGATAGACAAGTCACATGCTGCTAAAAAATCTATTCATTTAGCAAACTCTGCGTGGCTATAAGGTGGCTTTACACTGGGTCAGTTTTATAATAACATGTCAAGGGAAGTCAGTTTTTCTCTGTAGATCAACTTACATTATGCCGCCATATTTAGCCCAGACTAGGGGTGTAACTAGGAGAGGCAGACAGACCTCTGAATGGTGCCCCTCTTCCCACTTAAAATATACATATTACACTCATTTACAGACCTATGTACATAAACATAAAGTTCTTCATTTATACACACACATTTATATACACTCACGCACATGCGCACACATATAGAGCATATACACATCACATATACACACATATACAATGCCATACCCAGGCGTACAGCATATATACACACCATATACACATTACAGATACATGCACGTATACAGCATAAACACATTACATAAATGTTATGCTGTACAGTGTGCAGAAAATAGAGAAAAAGGGCAGCAATCCACAGCAATTCCTCCTAGGGGTTGGTGCTCGGAGCTAAAAGTTCTGGCTTTCAAAACTTCATATATGGCATAATGGAAGGAGAGAGCAGCAGCACCAAAGAATAAAAATGCAAAGGAGTCTTTATTGGTACATCATCCAGGCATAAAAAGAGCAACGTTTCGCTTCCAATGAGAATCTTTTTTAAGCAATTGCTTGAAAAAGATTCGCATTGGAATCGAAACGTTGCTCTTTTTATGCCTGGATGATGTACCAATAAAGACTCCTTCGCATTTTTATTCTTTGGTGCTGTGGCTCTCTCCTTCCATTATGCTGTACAATGTGCAGCATAATATGTATATAATGGTGCACATCCTCCATTCTTTAGTGTCAGGTCGGATGACAGGGCCCCCTGACACTACGGACCCCATAGTGGCTGCTATGGCTGTTATCACTGGTTAGGCCCCTGCCCAGACAAAAAAAGTAATACAATTGTAATACTGCATTACGTTCCCACATAATACTATAGTTTAATTTCCATAAATGCCACAAAACACTGCATAAACATGCTAGCCCTAGGCTATTTTACAGTTTGCTTACGTTGTCCCCACTCTTACAGCTCTCATAGGTGTTTCAAAACATAAACATCCATGGATCTATGGTGCTGTAAATTTTAAATTTAAAATTCTTCTTATTTTATATATACTCAACATATAACATTGTATCCTACTTAAAACATTGTTCATACAGGGCCCCCTGGTTCATGAATATAATTTTAGAACGTAATATAATAAATAAATAAATATAATACCAGAACTACAGTATAACTCTTCAGGATATGTTGGTGTCATGCAAAGTGTACAACCCTGTACGCTCTGTAGTGGCACCGATCGTTGATCAGTCTTCTCTAGGCATACACTCTTGATCCACCATATATGTGTATGCTTGGTCAAGTGTGCATGTTTTCTGAACGGACGAGAGTTAGGTGCTGCCAGACACCTCTGATGCTGCCTTATCTCCCTGCTAATAAAAGGATTGTAATGTAAGATCCAATAACTTTCTAATGCTCCTTTCCTCTGACTGATGATGAAAGTTAATAGGTTGAGAGTTGGGATACCCCACATGCATCAGATACTCGGTTTGCCCCAAAATTAAAGGACTTGTCTATTTTTACCAAATACATGTTATTGCTTGTATAATGAAAACGTTTTCTAGATCTCTGCTTGCTGTCATTCAATAGGAAGTATTGTTTACTTCCTGTGGATGGTTTCTGGTCATGTGATACAGAAAGTATATTGGAAAATTGTACAACTTTTCATTATACAAACAATTAACAACCCCTGTAATGTTATGTGTATATGTGTATGGGTATCTTTAGGGATATATCCACTTTACATACAAATAATATTAAAACTTAGTAAAAAAGATTCCATAATACATATAATTTCACATATTACCCATCTACTCTTATCCTTTTATACAATGTTAATCTGACATTTAATTTACAGACTACTGTTCCTACTCCAGAGTCCACCAGATATTCCTTCATACACCCCGAACATTTACATGGATGACTGAACATGTGTCTTTAATTGGAAAAGTGAGTTAAACATGGACACCAACTTGCCTTATCCTTATCTTTCCCCATATCTGCGATTGGGGAAACATCAAGGGGAGAGTTTGCAGATATAGCAGATTCATCTAATGTGCATGGGGCCTTAAAAGAAATATACTATCAAATTCAAGCAAGTTAAACCGGGGGCACTTACTCATAGATCCAGGCACTGTGATCTATGAGTCAAATCAACATTTAAAATTATGAAAATAAGCCTAAAAGGCTCCTGGGGGTATTTAAAGAGCTCCTCTGTGCGGCAGATTCACAGGCTGTTACACTTTGTAGGGAGCAGAGTCTTACAGCCTGTGAATCTGCAGCATGGAAGGGCTCTTGTAACACCCACAGGAGGTCTTGTAACTCATTATCATAATTGTAAAAGTTAAAATGTATAAAGAACAGGGCCATGGATAACAAATATAAGACGATTATTACAATCACAGTGCCTTAATCTATGAGTAAGTGTCCCTGGTTTATCAAGATTGATTTTGTTGGTAGATTTCCTTCAATCTTCTGCTATTCAATTCTTGTGTCAGCTTATCTCCCCTGAGCACAAAATGAAGGGGTATGTTGAAACTCCACGGAGGCTCCCATGCCCATCAGAAATTAGAGGGTTTGGCAACATAAATGACCATGACAAGCTTTACATTTCCAGGTAGCTTATTTTGTAATGAGACGAACAACGACAATGCATTCAACCACATCCATGACATTCACTTCCCAGGTTTTGTTGTCTAGGTTCTCCATTTGAATGTAATATAATGATGACACTTAGGCCTAATCACAGCCCGAAGCTACAATCCAAAGAATGCAGCGTGCAAGCATTTTATATACATAATACATTACAAATCATCATATTTCAGCTTTCAATCTGTACACTAGACAAGGCGTATAGGTAAAGGTACACTCATAACCACATCTATTCCTTGTATGTGTCTGGAGACTCCTTATACCACGCCAGGCTCAGCATCTAATAGGCTTAAGTTGTAGTTTTATCTTTAGATCCCTCTATGGGCGTGGAGATGATATTTCTAGACAAAATGACTTTCAATAAAAAAATCTAATCTGTTCTATACGGATGTTATCTTCAGGTCTGGATCCAATTTCCTAACATCAGCAAAACTCAGTGGGGGGCATTCATCAATTTTTGCCCAGGGCCTATGTTTTTGGTGTATGAACTGTGCAGTTATTTAGGCTAGGATGTTGGCGCAAGTACAAAAAGGGTCTGAACTAACTCCACATTCATGAAGGTGAAATAGAACTCTGTAGACTAGCATTTTGTGTGAAGTGTGAAGTGTGCGCCAACAAAGTGTCGGGAAACTAGAAGTCCAGGAAACGAGTTGGGAATTAAAAACTGTGCCCAAATTGTGCCCCAAAAAAAAGGCATAAGTGTTGCAAAACGACCAATATTGTGGCACTGAAACATCATAAATAAGGTGCAACATGCAAAGCAAGGAAAAGAGAAATCTGCCAAAAAACTGGCTGAAAATCAATATTAAATGCCCCCAATATCTTAAGAATGGGAGTAAATCAGAAATCAAGAAAACTTTAAGTTAGTGTTTGTGCGCTGTTGGCAAGGAACACTCAGTGATTAATTTAGCCTAATCTTTTTTTTAATTGCCCCCACCTCCACAGACCATCATCAGGGGGTGGTTGCAATGACAGCTGAGAGCCTCAGAGGATAACAATCTGATCTTTAAGGGTCTGACCGATTGAATCCCCACTGATCACGGGAAGGAGGGTTGGCTGGTTGAGCAGTGAGAGTGGTGAAATACCCAAGTGTAGTGCTCAGCAATGTCCGACACTGCCATAGTGCTGAATGTAGAAAAAAATGTGTCTTTCCATCAATTAGTAAGCAAGGGACCCCTGTTCTAATGATCACTGGGGGTCCCAGGCTGATATCTACCAGTCCAGCCAGTCAACACTTCCCCATAGTGACATTTTCCAAACCTAGTGTACAAAAAAACGAATTCTGTTATACACAGTGCCTGCTATAAAACTCAACCCTAGGGGGCTATATCTTTTCAATATGGACACATTGGTCTTTCATTATCCGCTTAGCTACATATTTAACTACTTAATTTCTGCTCTCAGTGCTATTCTTGTGTATATACTGTATAAAGGAGCATTAGTGGAAATGTTAAGCCACGGACAGAGGCTTTCTAGGTTTTCAGAGCTGGAGGATAATAACTATATCTAAAATACTTCAACTGAGATGAAACACGATAATACATTAGCGTGAAATTTACACTATAAAAGATCACAGACAGCCTTCCAGAACAAGAAACCCCCATAGGTCAAACAGTGACCTCAGCGCAGCAATCACTTTCACGACAAACACTAAAGATTCTTATCAGAGAGTTTGAATATGTGAAGAATTTCTTCAATCACTGATACGAGTCCTAGAGTCGTCTTCGTACAGAGAAGCATTAAAGATTTTAGTCAGTAATAGTTGTACCTATTTGTAGGAAAGATGGCTGCTGACCTTTCTTAGGAACAGCAAAATGGCAAATGTGCAAATTAGCAACATAGGAAGAAATCTGATGTAAATCATAATGGTAACCAGTTGTTGAAACATATTTAGGTAAGAAATTGACTTTATATTTTAATTTTAAAAAAAAGAGGTAAAAAAAAATTTTGGATAGATAATTGCGATATAGAAAAAACAAGTCTACATAGAAGGAGCGTTACATCTTTATAATGTGAAGGCACTTTACTTTGATGAAGAGAGAGTTCCATTCCTTAGGACCCCCACTATTCTATAGTGGGGGACTTAGTGGTTTAACTGACACTCCTCTAACCTTTGGCAGCACAATGTCCTCCTCCTATCTAAGACATCAAGCACATAAATAGTAGAATAAATATTATAGTTGATAGTTAGTGGCCTCCATATTTAGGCCACTCATTTATTCATCACAGTAGAGAGTGAATACAAAGCGTATTTCTGGAGGACCCTGTATGTCCAAACATAACACAGTCCAAGCATTGATTTCAATATATACACCATGTAATTTTCACTTCTTTTGTGTTGGCGCTGAACACTTCTAGCAGCGCTCAGCTGATCGCCGTGGGTCCTAGCGGGACTATAACCTTGTTTAAGAGAACTTCTGCTATTTATTGGTAGTTCTGAACACACATTGGCAGAACAGGTTTTTTAGAGTGAGTACACAGGCGGCTAAAAGGCAGCATAATTTCTGCCAAATTTTACAGTAGGAGCAAAGTAAAATTTGTAATTAATAAAGGAACACTTCCCTTTCTGGGTACCTTGAAATAGTTCAGTCCATGATGTCCTGGCCGCGCAATCGTGCCATGTCGCTAACAACCTTTAGTCTCACCTGCTCCCTTTGTGGACGTTCCTGTCACAAGTCCTTGGCAGGGGGTGTTACCTCTTTACCTAACTATGCTAGCGCATAAAAGAGTATTTTGGCTGTACTCTTTCTGAGGCGGGTTGGGCAACAGTATTTATCTCGACTTGCCAATGGCAACCCATTTTTAGACACTTTATCAACTAGTATGACAAAAGGAAGCGGCTCTGAAAATGGCATGGGTTGGCAGAAAAAGTTGATGAAAAATTGTCCAAATATATGGGTGCCCTTTTTTGGTGTCAACTAAGCCAACTGATCAAACAGACCAAACATTGTTAAACCACACCATTTATGCAATAGAAGTGAACCCAATCAATGCCTTCTGTTTTATGAAGGTCTTATTCTAAGTATTCCACAAGTGATGAAGATCGAGACGGTAAAGGATCCTTACTCCACTTATTACATGTCACTAAAGGTTAAGGTTATACCTACAGTGACACACTCGTGGCTGAGCTTCCGGGTGGCAACGGACAGGTTCCAAGGGCCAAGGCAGACAAAAATGACCTCTCTGCGCAGATCTCCTTGCATGAGGGTGTGAATGATAAGAAAAGTTTGATCGATGGCGTTGAGGTTGGTTCCTCCCAAAACATTCCAAGAATGAAGAAGTAACCATGATACACCTTAAGATGAGTATAAATCCCGAAGATCCTATGATACAGTTATCAGCACACTCTTATAACCAGGCACCGTCGGTGCACTGAGGACGTCATGTATTAGATTATATTCTAAGAACGTTTTCTTTCCAGTAGCATCACTTCCTCAGATGTTTGATGATCTGTAACAATGGTGAAATAGGAAATATGTTTCAAGAAAATAAATTAGTGCGGAGCATTCTCTAAGAAGTGTACAATACATTCAAGACCAGTTTGCCACACTGGGGAACATTTTTTAATGGTTTTGCACCTGTTTTTGTTTTAATTTGCGCTTGTTCTGACAGATTTACAAAACATGGCATCACTCAATTTGGGCGCAGCTTTTATTCACAAAACTTTTCCTGCACTCCTAGTTTCTTGAAAATGTAGACCAATAATAAACAACTCTACCAACTTCTAAACCCCTTAATGAATGTGGATTATCATTTATGATGACCATTTTTACTTCTTATGGCAAGCCAAATACATTAAGGCCTTGCGCCACAATCTGAAATCTCAGTGAAAAACGCCAATTAAATTGTGTGTCAAAAAACAGACCTTGCGCCACACATTAATAAATGTGCCCCAATGTATCCTTATCATCTCATAAATACTGACATCAATCCTAGTGAACTACTTGACTTTCTGATCAAGAATAGAGCTTTCTAAAATCTGCGTCCATAATAGTGACGATATCATAATTTCTATATGTTACCCTCTTATTTGCTACGTTATCAAACCTTTTACTCACAGCTGATGCTTATAAGTCAGGAATATCACCGTCAACTGTATAGAACTACTGGATATAATAATAATGCTGAGAGTATTCTAAAATTATATAGATTGCTCTATAAGATGAAGATGTCATCATTTAGACCCTGCCCTCTTCTATTATTACCAACGGTGAAGTGGAGCTACCCATACACTATAGATAACTGGTAGCTGAAAGTTTTTAGGTCAGTAGTGTGCACCATATTCCCATCCCAAAAACAACCAAGTTTGGACAGGGTTGAGGTTTTCTGCAACAGGATCTGCAGTCAAAAGGCTAATAAGTATAGACGATTTTACCCCTAACAGGGCAGGGCAGATACAATGTAGTAGTAGAACCATCTGCTCAATGTACTGTAGACTAAACAACACTAATGTTGTTAACCCTTATTTATATGCTGTAGGCCATCATATGCTATAGCACTGGACACAGTATGCACCAATATGGGACTATGCTGACCATGTGTGTAAACTGTAAAGTTTAGCTGTAGTGCTATCTAGAACTATATATAAGGCTATGTTCTGTGCAGATTCCATCATCTGGCAATGCTGTTAATTTCTATTATGGAGCACAACAATAGAAGTCCTAATACTAAATGAAGCATGACACAACTCAGTAGCACAAACTCATGAAATGACAAACTCATTCCTGCTGCATCTGATCCATGAAGGCTTTATCTTTACAATGTTTTTAGTATAATATGTATATAACTATGTTGACAATTTTAATAATAATCCTAATTGTTTGTATAAACTACTAATCATTCTCAAATTATTAAGATTTATTACAAACTATTCACAAAACTAACACTGTAAGAAAAGGAATATGGACGAATTAATCTTCGGATCGTGTTGCTGGCGGCACTTAAATTCTAAAAGAAGCAATTAAATTTGAGCTCATTTGCTTGAGGCTGTAAGATCTTGTAGAGAGATACGTACAGATGTAGCAGTGCTGAATGTGTCATTTAACTCTTTGTATGTACGGTGTTAAGATTTATATAAATATTTTTAATATGGAATCAATTGCATTTGGCAAGTTTAGCTCTGCTATATTTACACTTATTAAATGTATGATAAGGATTGCACAAATTCTAATATTATAAAGGGTTAATTGATCGTAGCTAAAATATCATAATTAAAGGGTCTTTTTAAATAAGACCAGTAACCCCCAAACCATGTAGACAGGATAGCAGGAGATAAGGGTCATTTACTTACATAGTTTAGTTGGAAAGACCTCTGGTTATGGTCATGATCATGGTGCATTTCATTTGCAGCTATTCCAGTGCCCCTACCACAAGCTACTACCTGAGAAGTACAACTACCACCACCAGCCCTGACTACTCTACTCTCACAGACGCTGAGGTCACTGCCCTTAAAGCCAATGAGATCCAAGCATGCAAATGTATAATGGAGCTGCTAGAAGAGACAGCCTCAGGCGGTGGGATCTGTGAGATTGATAAACGGCCACTTCAGAGGTGACTGCCTTAAGGGGGCGAATGTGGGAAGAGAGAAAACCTCTGATTGTTTCCTCGGTTGTAGCTTCTTTCCATTTTTGTGTAAGGGGGTGATTTACCATTCCCTTTGATGCTTGTACGACATTAATTGGGATCCCAAATGAGAAAGATTTAGATTGATTCTTTACTAACAAGCATGTAATAAGCCCCCGTGTACCCAACTCAAATATAGAGAATTCACCTTACATACTTTTCCCTAAATAGCATATAAACCCAAATAAGTTTATTTAAGTTTAGATTTTATATATCAAGTTTTTATCATTTTATTTTTTAAATGTTTTCAGAATTTTTGTTTCTATGAAGTGACATGGTAAGAGAGAAGAGAAACATCTTTGTCACATCTTAGTCACATAGCTTTTCATCTCTTTCTCCATCAGGGCTCTTTCACATTGGCGCTTTTTTTCACGTCCGTGGTTCAGTGATTTCCACGAATGTGTGTTTTCACATTGGCTTGTATTTTCACTGATCTTTTGTCCGTGGAAAAAATTATGAATCATGTCCTATGATGCGATTCACAAAATCTGATCACTTGCGACACAATCCCCTTCTAAATCCCTGTCCCGAGCGGCGCGATCCCCAAAAAGTCGGAAAACCTGATAAAAATGCGTCCATGGAACCTTTAGTAAATAAGCCCCAGTAAGTAACATTTAGTCTCTGTTTATATCACATGTGAGTTCCTATTATACTTCCTATTCCTGTTCCTATTATATCATCCAAAACTATCCAGGGTTCTATTCCAGGTTAATAGGAGAGTTTTGGGATTCTGTTGGGTTGATATATTTAAAAAGATTTATATAATTCTATTCATTAAAGGGAGTATACCAGCTCCCAAATCACTGTATACTTAATATTAGATATGTGTAAGACACAAGTTTTCTATATATATCTTTCTTGTTTTTATGATAAATCAATTTAGGGGTAAAAAATGTTTTTATTTTTTTATGCAGGTGAACTTGGTGCACAAGGGCTGTTGTGTCCCCTGACATTGCACTTGGCTTTTCTTCTTTCTAAGGTCGCGGTCACACGTTCCTCTAGCGTTACGCTCATAACATGACGCTAGCGCACAGGGGGCGGGCCTAGGCCCGACTGCATTTGCGTTTCCAGGGAAATGCATGTGATCGCTAACCAGGACCCGGTTACCGACCGCGTGCGTTTCCTGGAAATGCATATGCAATCAGGCCAAGGCACATGTCCAAATGTGTCTGAAATGACTTTACATCGATGAAGGTGAAAAAGACTTGGTAGACTTGCTTTTGGTTGGTCTCATTTTAAGCGACAAAAAAATTGTGTGCGTGCCAAAAGGGAAGCTTATTTGTTGCACCTACACGTAAAAAAAAGGCACACATGGCGCATCAAGAACAAAAAGAAAAGCACCAAAAATAATAAATGACAAAGGTGTGTTTACACATTCAGTTTTTCAGATGCCGTTTTTGAAGCCGAAAGCAGGTGTGGATTATAATGGATGAGAACATAGAATTGGAGAATTCTCTACACTCCTGGTATGGACATCAAAAATTGGATCTTAAAAACTGAACATGTGAACGCATCCTCTGGGTTTAATATCATTTTTCTGAAATGAAGTTTGGTCTCAGGAAAAAGGGGCATGGCTTCATGACAAACAGTCCATTCGCCAGAAAATTTTGTGGGTGCACCAGAAAATTCAATCATAAACTAGACCAACTAATAGTTGGTCTACAGTATAGTAGTCTGCACAGTCCCAAGCTACTCCAGACTAATGATCCAGCATAATTTATCTGGCGCAGAATAAGACTGTGGAGTGTAACTTTCCACTGGTCTATTCCTCAGCAGAGTTTTCTTTGATAACTCTCCCACAATGATACATCTGATGTCTTGGGAAAATGTGCACTGCACTTCTGATATATGTTCCTCCATCTTCACATCTAAGCCCAACCACTTTTTCTCCACCCAAAAAGTTTTGTGCAAATGAAAGTTTTCCACCACACTCAACACTTTCCAAAATAGGGATGTGGGGATGGTAGGGAATAGGCAGCGCCTTCTGCCTCCTCATGACTACCATTAACCCCAGGCCCCTGTAGTCAAATGTGAGAGCAATGTGTGCTTAAGCCTGTGCCATGTTATAAACTACTTATATCAAATCATATCATATCAAATCATCATCATCTGATTTGTGGCAAAGAAATTGAACAGATTAAAGTGCACCCCACGCATAAACATCAAACATAACACAGTGGGGCAAAATTATCTTAAAGTAATACAGTACACAGTTAGACCAGACAGTCTTATGCTGAACCAAATTTATTACTGTGCGGTGAGGCTCTATGAAAAATCTGACATAGGATATAACTTTCTAGTTTGCACCTCTTATTATTTGGCTTAGTTTACACCACAAAAATATATCATATTTTTGATGCAGTTTTAGGGCAACAAACTCTTTTATTCAGTCACTATTTGTCTTAAAGTCGCGCATAGACTTATTTTAATGATATTATAGGGCGGCATGGTGGCTGAGTGAGTAGCACTTCTGCCTTGCAGCGCTGGGGTCCTGGGTTCAATTCCCACCCAGGTCAACATCTGCAAAGAGTTTGTATGTTCTCTCCATGTTTGCATGGGTTTTCTCCAGGTACTCCGGTTTCCTCCCACACTCCAAAACATACTGTTAGATTGTGATCCCCGTGGGGCAGGGACCAATTTGAAATGCTTTGTGCAGCGCTGCGTAATCTGTGTGCACTATATAAATAAAGAATTATTATCATTACTATTTTGTGAAAAAAGTATTGATGTGTATTGAAGTATTTTGCTTTTTACAAAGCACACTAGATATACCCATTTAGCGCAAGTGTGTGTTCCATTTGTCTAGTATATGGACGTGCGTTATCTGTGTGGTGAAAGTACGTGTGTTTACGTTCATGTCATATACTCCTTATGGCTCATTTATATTGTCTGCCTGTAGCACGTTCATCTCAGGCCCACATTCTTGAAACACACAAAATGAATCTGTCACAGGGATCATTAATCATGATAGACACTCCGCTATATTCTCATTCTTTAGGGTTTTTTTGTTTAGGTTTTTTTTTTAAATGTATTTTATTGGTAACCAGAGTTAGACAGACAATCAGTTATCCAGGTCCAGTGATTACAAGGGCTGTATTGTTTGCCCATGGGCTCCATGAGGAATATTTCAGTATATTTTATTTCCTTTTACTTATAATGAGTCTGCCCCCAAAAAGACGGGGATGGCACCAAAGTGAATACTAAAAAGTATAACTTGAAGGTCCTGGGCAAAACCTTTATAAAATACTTGTGCCGTAAGCAGGGGTGAACCTTAACTCTCTGCTGCCTGTGGCGAGCTACAGAATGGCACCCTCTGTGCCCCATCCAATGGTAATGTATGAGGTTATTTTCTTTAGTAACTGGGTTTTTCATGCAGTGTCTCACACACATAATGGCATCAGATGTAAAAAGCCACTATTTTTAAGTGGCAGATCCCGTTTGTAGCAGATAAGAGACCTCTGGTCTTAGATTAGTGTTATAGCCTAGCTGATAATTTTACTGGTGGGCGGATTTTTTTTTTACCTGCCCCTATTAGAGGGATCTATTTTTTTCTGTATTTTCAACCACTAAATTAAGGAATCTCCTAAGCTACCACTTATTATGGACCCACCAAAGAAAATCAATCTATGGACCCCCTTTCATCATCCGCCATAGACTCTAGCAACCTCCAAATTGGGTTGTTTTGAACCTATGCCCACCAGATGATCCTTTGGTTCTCTGGTGGGCCAGTAGTACACTGGCTGGAGGTCCCATCACCCACCCATTCTATACATATCTTGTAGTATGCCTGACATTTCATGATCTTTAGTACCACTGCAGGCACAGAGAAGATGCCAGACATGGACTGTAAGAAGGACACGGATCTATTTATATATTTCTATAAAGTTCCAATTTTAATAGGATCAAATACACTGGATTTTTGTGTATTTTCTATGTTAAGTGTTCCTTTAAAGGCCGCAAGTCAAACAAAGCTACTGGATACCCCTGTGAACACCCATAGGAAATACCTGTCCAGCGCTGTTGCCACTCGGTCCCCATAGATGCCTATGGCACTCGGTCAAGGTGCGGTGAGCATACGCTGTCTCACCGCACCTTGACCAAGCACGGACATTTCCTATATTTTCCCGTATTATGGCGCTGGTCAATACCGTTTCAAAGGAGAGTTAAGGGGTTACCAGCGCTCACACTCCCTCTCTCCTCTGGCTGTATGCTCGTCTGAGCTACGCCATACATTCAAGTCAGTAAGTCTGTATGTACCATACAATAACTCTCAAATCCACATACTGGGATGACAAATATATGTTTACAGCGAGGCATTTGATCAAATGTTGCTTTGCTCCTATATATCTATGGAATATACATCCAACAGATCCATGGCTCACTGTTTTTGGGATTCCCCCAAATGTAAATAATGGGAACCAAGATGAAAGATAGCAGGAATGGGGATCTATGAGCCCAGACATTTTTCTGTTTGGGACTTAAATACTACAGTCAGCTTTGGTGATCATTTTGGTTGTACTTTGGAGTTAAAACTATAGCAAAAATTACTAGCTGAGATTTCTTACAGTTCTAGCCAAGAAACAAAGTAACTATACACATTTTTTAAACAATGGGTCTCTTGTAGTTTCTATCTACCAGGCGGCTGAAAATTGTGGTAGTTTATTGTGTATCTATCCTGGTAAGCCCAAGGCTGATGCACCTATTGCCCCTTATTATCTAGCAGGGGCAGCTGGATTGAGAATAAAGGCAATCACTTATAAAGAAAACACACCATAAAGATCTGTTTAGTGAGTGTTAACTATCCAAGAACTGATATATGTCCAAACATATATATCTAAACAATATATATCTAACTGTAAGATATTATAACCAAAAAAGGTTGAAGCTCACAAGAGTAAGACTCTAAATTTATGGGTTACCATTATGCTAGTACCTTGATCTTGGCTTCAGAATATGACAAACCCTCATGCACAGGTCAATATTCAGAATCTGTATCACACCACTACTGTCCCTGCATTTGCCTTTGACCAGGGGGTATAGAGATATATTTAAGCTGACAATAGAATATATACGGTGTCTGAAATATACAATACTGCTGCATGCCTCTGATCCTCTAGTATTTCTTGCATTGTTGTAGTAATGAATGGAACACAGAATTTCAGGCCCTTGTTCTTATGATAGCATTGGGATCTGAGCGGCTGCACCTCCATAGATCAGAGACCTTTCCCCTATTCTTTAAGTATAAGATATACATACTGTGAAAATCCTAACAAATCCCATTACTTCATATATTTACATGTCAGATTATAGATTGTGAGCCCCATTGGGGACAGGGACCGATTTGGCAAGCTCTGTGCAGCACTACATAATCTGAGTGCGCTATATAAATAAAGAATTATTAATATTATTATAGTTTCTGAACAGAAATGTTGCACCCTTGAGCTTTGGGTTGCTGGTTAGCATTTATCAGTAGCCCCGTTGTTGTTATTCAGTGCTTTGTAAAGAATTTGGTACCATAGTAAGTCACACATTAGTATAAAAAAAATTCCAATGTATGTAATCAGAGTTGTGAAAACTTCATTTACATGAATAGAAATGTGTTGTTGAATTTTGTGTGATCTCTGCCAAGGCTTTAGGTAACAGGACTGGGGTCTGCATCCCTACAAATATCAGCTTCACCCCAAATGAATCTGTGCTAATGCTGTGTAGGAGTCTGGCATCTTCCAGCAGGCAGCAGGGAAGCGCTGCGGCTACATTCACCATTTGCTAATGACATTGGTTGTGGGTTTTCAGGCTCATTTGGCAGCAGTGTCTGATGGTATTTTTCTAGCAACTAGATTATAATGCAATGATAACTAGGAAACAGAGACAGTGTGACGCAAATACCTGATATATGTGATTATGTTGATTGATACTATAAGAGATACAACGAGAAGGAAAATCAGTGCAGTGCAAATGGCCATTTGAGCTAAATAGAGTTCTGTATCTTAATAACCCTGTAGTCTCCAACCGGTGGTTCAAGGCAGCTTGAAAATCACAGCTTCTAACACACCCGAATGCGAGTGATGGGCAGGGGTTCCTTGGGCCCAAATTAGTCGTCTTCTGCTATATCTCTGGAGCCCAGTATTAGCGTAGTTTACAGTCTGTTTCCACCAGAAACTAGTGGGCCAGTACTAGATCAATGGTCTGTCATGCTGAAAGTTGTATATCCCACAAGTTACAGACCACTGTTTTAACCCATCACAATCCCTTCTCTGAGCATAATAGTAGTTGAAGTTTCTCAGCTGCTGGAGAACTACAAGCCATCAGACTACTCTGATCATACCATCTGACTAGCATGTCTTACAACCGGCCCTATGTGTATATGTTACCAGGGTCTCTTCATAAATGTCCAGTCACTTGCAATCTGTTGTGTTCAGTAATACATTCACTCTCCAGATTACAGGAAGCTGGTTACCGTACCTCAAACTCACAAGGGGTTAAACATCAGAGGTCTGGCCTGCCACTGCCTGCAGGTATGCTTCTGGCTGTAATGTGACAGCTCATCATGGTGGATTGATTTCTTTGTTTAAGAATAGTCACTGGGCTCCTGGCATATTATGTAAGTAGAGGACCTAACTCTTCATTGGATAAATTCTTTATGAAGAATAATTTCCATAAAGAATCATATAAATATTTGATATTCTGTTTTTGGAATAGTCAGGAGCTGCATTCACAATTCTTCTAAATCCTTCAACCATTCACAGTTGGCTCAATATCTGCACGGTTCTTTTTACTGTGTTTTGCATACTGGGAATTTAGTCAGATTGTTATTGGTTGAGAACAATCTTACTGACTGTTTTTAATAACAACCATCAGAATTGTGAATGCAGCTCTGGAGTATGATACAAGCTTTAAATCAGGATCCGTAAATGATAAGTACCGTATTTTTCGGACTGTAAGGCGCACAAAAAATCCTTTGATTTTCTCAGAAATCAAAGGTGCGCCTTATAGTCCAGTGCGCCTTATATATGATCCCGTACTTACAGACAACAGCTGCCATGAACTGTGCACAGGTCTGACACCTGCTGGTCATTCATCCTTATAATCAGGTGTGCCTTATAATCCTGTGCGCCTTAAAATAGCTACAAGAATAACTTTAGATAGTCGCCTTTTCATGATTCAAGTGCGGCAAAGCAGGGACTTCTTGTATCTTATATTACCATAATGATTGGAGCCCCATCCTCAGAACTGTGGCCCTAAAATCTGGCCAGCATAAGTTCCATGATTCACAAAATGAATGTGGGTGTGTAATTCTAGACTTGAGGGGGTATGTATCATATGCCGGTGCATCATGCACCAGTGCATGACCCCCTCTTCCTGACTACAGCCTCCTGATAGACATCCAGCATCTTTAGCCAGCACCTGAACCTGGTGCAGGGTATAGCTAGTGCACCAGATTCGGGACTTCCCTGCCTCGGCCCACTGCACGACCCCACAGCGCCCCCCTCTCTGCTCAACAAACATAGAGGGCGGAATAGCATCAATTTCCTGCTCTGTGCTGGGAATTACGACTAAGTCACGTCTTGTACGCCTTCAGGCACACAAACCATGATAAATACCCCCCTCCTTACTCTATGTTGGTCTTAATAAATTTGCCCTTATGGAATGGGTTATATCCACTTTGACACTTGGCCATATACATAAAATAACATCTTTCCCACCCTCTTTTACTTGCAGAGACAAAGTAAAATGATGTAGCTATGAGAGTATGAAAAGCATGCAAGCGCTGAACCCCCTATGGCAAGTAAGCTGCTGCTCTACTGAGCAAGTTCAAGGCAAATCCAAAAAACACAAACTCACATTCATTTTCTATTGTAGGAGACATAAGACTTTCTGACGGAGTCGCACTTGTTGCATTAGAAGGTGATGAATGTGAAAAGCTTTATTTACGGGACGTGACAGATTTCAGAAGTTCAGTGAATTGGCTGTGGTCGATATGAGAAGCAGAAAAATATAGTGGCATAGTGATTAGCATTGATCCTGTGCAGTACAAAGCCTTAGGTTCAGTCCCCATTACTTCACAATTTCAATATGGGCGGTTTGGGCGGTAACCCGGGGCCAAACCTTCTAGGGGGCCCTTGGCCACCCAAACCACACACCAAATTTTATACTTCACCCTTGAAATCCTTATACATCTGTTCCAGCTCTTAATACACATGTACACAAGAGCCATTTCAGGACCTTTTAGAAGGTCCTCCAAAGTTCCTGAAACCACAGATTGAAAATAGGCAGAAGGAACGCATCCTCCATTCCCCAAAAAGCTGATTCTAGTACCATATGTAGGAAGTGATTTCTAGACTTGTAGGGGCTATAATATTCATACAACCCAGGGCCCATGGCAGTCTTAATCCGCTCCTGAATGGACCACCTGATTATCTTATGTGTACGAGGGGCCTCCAGAAAGGATCAGATGTATTATAGATCAGTGATCGCTAAAGCACCTGCACTTACATATAGTATGTTTTCCTGGACTGTTCCTTTAATACTATACACAATTTTATGTGAAGACATTTGCTGGCGATTTATGGCTGCTCTTGTTTGGTGACATGTTGATTAGATGCCATGCCTCCACCTGTTTGGACAAGATCTAAAATATGTCTATTTTATGAATGTCAAAACAGGTCAAAGTAAATCACATGCAGGTTAAGCAAATGATGCGGGTGGCTACAAATCTGCATTGCCGGGTCTGAGGTGAAGCAGCTTCTGAATGCTGAGGTGTTGGCTTTGAGGAATTTGACAGCAAAATCTCTAGTAATTACTTTAAAAATAAAACACAGGGAACTTAGCTGTCAGTAAGACTAAAGCGAGGCCCAGTCACAAAAAAATGAGTGATGAGGGTCTCACAAAGAAGCGCATTGTGTTAGTACATCTTTTGTTTGTACTGACACATATCATAGTTTCTATTGAATCTCCACATGAAAAAATGTGAAATAAAAAGAAAAAAAAGTTGCGTTAATTCCTCTAAAATCTAAAACTGGACATGAGTCTTACAATATCTGTCCATCCCATTTCTATCTATTGTCTATCGATCTATCCATCTCATATTGATCATACTTGAAGATCTCTTCTGTGGATCTATCTAAAAAATAGAAAACCCCAGGGAGCACTGTGTGACCAGCGGACCCCCAACGAGGTTGGGTACAAAGCCTACAGGTCTTGACAAGGCCTCCAGTAAATATATGCAGATGGCCAGGCAGCTCTCAAATATCCTGTCAAAAATAGAGGTAAACTTTATTCAAGTCATCTCATATCTGTGTCTTATATCTCTATATCTATCCACAATCTATCATATATGTATCTAATCCTTATGGTCAATGGTGTCCATGGATATATGAACCTTGGACCTTGTAGAAAGGGATTTTCTACAATGCCCTCCTTAAACGGAATCCATAATCAGATTTGACCATAATAAACTGCAAACAGTGCTACAGTGGGTACAGAAAGTATTCACACCCCTTTACATTTTTCACATTTCACATTTGTTTCATTCCAGTCGATTGGTAAGATCAAAAAAGTTCTGGAGAGGATCTGCAAGGAAGAGGCTGAGGATCCACAAATCAAGGTGTGAAAAACTTGTATCATTCCCAAGGATTCTCATGGCTGTGCTAACTCAAAAGGTGCTTCTACTCTACTGATATTTCAGTTTTTCTTGTTTAATAAATTAGCAAAAATATCTACATTTCAGTTTTCTTCTGTGTAGATGGGTTCAGCGTGCATAATTATAAGCAAAAAATAACTTTTTAAATCTTACTAATTGGCTGTAAAGAAAAAAATCGTGAAAAAAAGGGTTCTGAATACTTTCTGTGCTCACTGTAGGTATAGCTGCATAACCAGTGTGTCCACTAAGTAGCAGCAGGACTGTGAAAAGTTAACTTTTAATCCAGGTTTTCAGATGCTCCAAGTGCCTTTTGACAGGTCTTTTAGCTCGAAGAGCTTTCTGCTCTTTACAATGAAGTGTACTACAGCCCCTCTGCTCTTCTCTGTGTGACTGTTGTAAGTATCCAACCAAAAACTTGGTACAGCTCCTCCAGAACAGTGCACAGAGCAGAAAGCTCTTCAGGCTGAAAGACTTGCCCAGAGCCCTTGCAGGAGATGCATAGATGGAATATATCTTAACTTTTAAGAGTTCTGTTACTACTAAAAATATACTAAATGTTATGGTTACACAGATCTAACACAGTCTGCAGCTTTGTCCAAAACTGCTGACATATTCCCTTCCCAGAGTCATCATCTGCAAAGAGTTTATATGTTCTCTCTGTATTTGCGTGGGTTTCCTCCAGGTCCTCCGGTTTCCACCCACACTCCAAAACATGCTGGTAGGTTAATTAGATTATGAGCCCCATTGGGGACAGGGACAAACTCTGTGCAGCGCTGTGTAATCTGTGTGCGGTATATATATATATAAAGCAATTATTATTATTTAATGTGGCCACCACCCTGTATGATTCCCCCTTCCACTATATAATGATGCTCTCTCTTATTTCTATCGTTTTTTTTTACCAAGCAATTTATCTTTTTAGTTATTTTATAACTCACGCCTCAAGCATCAAACCTTTTAAACCGATTCTTTCAGTCATAGCTTTGCCTAAATGCAGAAATGAAATAGTTAACCTGGTAATAGCCTTCCAGACTAACATTGCACGAAACACCCGGCTGTGGAATAGCATTATGCGATATCTCTGCCTGGTTCCTTGGACCCTCCAGGGATTTATTATTGGCTTAACACCTCCTTTACAAGCTGAGAGGTTACTTTTTCAATGCCTGTAGGTATCACATGTAGCGGCTGGCATGATATTTCTTTGACACTTTGTTGAGGCTTTATCTGTCTCTTTATAGTAAATGTTGACTCCCTCAACTCCAAATGCATTAGTCGCAGATAATGCAGCCTTTAAACATTACCTTCAGCCATGGCATTTCATAGCTAAGTCAAGATGAGTGCAGGTCTGTGTAGCTGTGTGCGAGGGAGATACGGGGAGAGAAAAGCAATAGACTGGTACAGGAGTTGTGAGGTTATACTCATTACCTTTTAGAGAGAAATTATTGGTGAATTTATGATGCAGGGGAGCGAGATGTGTAAATGTAGTAATGGAGGGAATTGATGGCACACGTGTGGCTGAATCTAGGATTGAGTGGGGCTATTAATATGAAGGTCCCCATGCTCATCTTCCTTCAATCAAATAGCCTTTGTATATGGATATATGAAGACCCCAGTTTACACCTGGTTCCGATTTTTGAAACTCTCTGCTCATCATCAGTGACCTTTATATAAGTAGCTGTATTCAAAGATGATTATCTTCTCAATGTCTATGAGGATTAATAGGTATTTATGGCATATTTATTGAAAAAAAAGTCTCTTTTAATGGACATGGGTGAGTGGTGCGCCTGTGTACACACATGTTCATATGCGCGGGATCTTAAAGGGGTTTTCTGGGCTCAAAATATTCCTAACATATCCATAACAGAGACCATCAATAACAGATTGTTGGGGGTACAATACCCAACACCCCACAGTTGAGTGTTCTCAGCAACACACTTAGAATGGAACAGGATGTAGACGGCTCCATTCCCTTTGTAGTGGTCAGACCAGGTAACTGCAGAACATCCCCATTCACTTGACTGATGATGTAACATATTGATTGCAGCTGGATTCAAGAGATTTTAATGTATATGTGACAGGCAAAATAATCATAAAAAACCTGTTTACAAAGGGAGATGTGCTGTCCACATAGATAATATATGTGCTGGTGTAAACATAGAGATCAAATTTTAAATGACATTACTTGTTTTCAAGCTGATTGTTGGCTCAGGGCAATAGGGAATCAGTAATGGGTGGTAAAATATGTCTTTACAAGGGTTTTCAATGACTGGCTGATTACAGGGCGTCCTGACTTAGACATTACCAATGATAAGCTATTTAAAGGGCTACAGACCCAGTGCAAATGTAAGGAAAATAACAAAGGGAATAAAGTATAAGAAAGCGAACTTACCAGTTCCCGAACTCCGCAGAGCACTGTTGACATTACTTAGGCCAGAATTCCTGGAAAACCCCTTTAATTAGGCTCCACTTGTAATATTGTAATATTCCTGCAGTGCCCCCAAAGGTAAATAGAAGCATTACAAAGTACCCAATGAAATCAATTGCCAGTCCAAAGTACATGGGTCAAAATCCTAAATGCAGACTAAGATTACAGATGACAGCCTCCTGATAAATCTGTCCAGTTCCACCAGGATCAAACATAAAACTCGGTCTATTGGACATGTTTAGCTAACCCTGTAAGTCCTTTAAATCAAACCTTGGTATAGAAAACCCCATCCTCCCTTTCCTCATGGATTGCATTCTGAAGATAAGGACAGGTTTGGTAGAGCCTCCTCTGCTATGGCCATCTGTTTTGTGTTGTCATAAATGATTTTTTTGGTTGGATTCCTGGAAACGTAACAAAACTGTCAGGTCTCAGGCAAATTGTTTAACCTTTTCCTAAGAAGGTCAAACAGTTTTCATTCATATGTTGACTGTCTACAGTCATCTCTTTCACCATAGACAAAGTCACTCAAACTGCAGTTCCTGCTGCTAATACGATTTACATGGGCGCATGTGACAGATCTCAACACAGAGATTGTACAAACTATCTGCATTGTACATCATTTTATACAATCTAATAGGGTAGGCTTTGATGAGTAAACCTGGCCAGATATATTGGAGTATTTCTAACCAAACCTGGACAACTATATAATGGTCCAGATTTATCAAAAGTGAGGCAAAATGACTCACAAATGTGCACGATGCGCTACATTATTAAATAGTAGTGCAGGACCTTCAATTATGTGCCCCACCCTGCACTGCTCGGGATGCACTGCTCCAAAGACGTTCTTTTCAAAGCAAAAACTAGGACAATAGTAGGAAAGAAAATAGTATAATGGATCTGACCCATTGGGGCACATTTGCTTACCCGGTCCTGTCGCGATCCAGCGGCACGTTCTCTGTCGAGGATTCGGGTCTTCTGGCGATTCACTAAGGTAGTGCACCCGATGTCCACCAGGTGTCGCTGCTGCGCCAGGGTCCACCGGAGTTCACCATCATATCCTGGGTGCATGTAAACGCATGTCAAGCGACACGCCCCCGATTTCCGTCGCATGCATGCTGGCACCGATGCGCCACAATCCGATCGCGTGCCAAAAAAACCCAGGGCAATTCAGGGAAAAACGGCGCGAATCGGTAATATTCGGGAAACCATACAAAAAATAGCGATTCGGGCCCTTAGTAAATGACCCCCATTGTGTATAGGTGGATTCTGACTCTTCCCCAGGGCAGGGAAAAGGAGAACATGCAAAATCCTTTGATTTCAAGGGAGACACTGTAAGTAGTGGAGATATCTGCACGTAGCTGTTTCCCTATCCTAATTCAGAAAACATGCATACTTGGCTGGGGTATTATAGTAGGTAGGAATAGCTGTTTGCAGAATATACAATTTAAAGTTTATGGCCAGTCTAAGATACTTGTTTCTTCTAAAACTCTAATTTTGAGGTATAAAGGAATCATGTATTCCATACTATTAATTTGTCTGTGGGGTGTCCTAGAGATTGGTGCCCTGTAATATTCTTATATATTGAAAGTAAAGCAGTGGTTACCTCACAGTCCTTTAACTGTGGGTGAGCGAGAGTACCATTTACGGCCACTACACACTACACAGAGCTCTACCTGTTCCAATGCCTGTTCAATAATCTGATCAGGCAAGTTACCCACAGTCACTTATCATATATCAATGATCTATTTAAAGGGAATCTGTCAGCAGGAGACCCATTTTTAGCACTCTTCAGTTCCCACAGAGCATAGTACATGCACTGCCAAAGTGTTTTTGTATTAAAAATTGGTTTTACAGAAAAAAAGATATGTTATATTGTACCTTTTCATTAGCATCTGCTGTGTGACTAGGCAGTTGCCAATTGGGAGGGGCTGGAAAGGAGCAGTTCCCCCCACCCTTGGGAAACATGTGACCTTTTCAAATATATGAATAACTCCCCACACTCTGGATTGGCTGTAGAGGAGTAGGGGGTGTCACTAAGCCCAGTGATGGGTGTTTTCATATATTTGAAAAGGTCACATGGAGTAGCTGTTCCCCAAGGGTGGGGGGAACTGCTCCTTTCCAGCCCCTCCCTAGTCACACAGCAGATGCTAATGAAAGGTACAATATAACATATCTTTTTTTCTATAAAACCAATTTTTTTATACAAAAACACTTTGGCAGCGTATGTACTATGCTCTGTGGGGACTGGGGGAGTACTAAAAATGGGTCTCCTGGTGACAGGTTCCCTTTAAGGAATGGGCCATCAATATTACAATCTGGGAAATTCAGATTAAATCTGGAATCAATTTGTAGTCTCACTCAGTCCTAGATTTCCTTATTCTTTATAACATTTAATAGGGATGTTAGGCAGCTCCACTATCACATACATAAGGAACTTGTGTAAAGTGTGAAAACACCCTATGGCAAGGAAGAAGGATTTGTTTGCACAGCTTTGCGCCCCTGTGAATAGTCAGATAATAAAAGCCCTATATGGATCAGGTGAGGACAGACAAAGGTGCACTAACGCCTAAAAGCATTGTTATAGATAGCAAGTGAGGCACATTAGCGGAGATTAATGGGGGTCTGCAAGGGCACGGAGAAAAAGCCTTTCCGTCAGATAACAATTCGACCTTAGACAAAGCTCGACCAAGTTTCTCAAAAGATGTTATGGCTCCTTAAAACGCTGCTGTCATTAAGTGCAAATTTGGCCAAGATTATCTGGGCACCTTCTTCCCCTCCCTATGCACCTAGCTGTTCACATGTCATTCGAGTACATTAAGAAAGTCAGTGAACTTGTACACAGAGCAGCTGTACTAGCCCCATTCAGTTCAGAAGAACAGCTGGTACCAGGGTTCTCCCCCAGCTTCAGTCTCTACCCTTATGGAGCCACCAGATAAGGTCCAATTAGCAAGGAATGTCGGAGGCTTTTCATCTTCTGGAAGCACCTCTGACTTTTTTAGGAAAACACACTTGTTTGGATAACAAGTTTAATGGTGTGCTGAGTTCATAGACACTATTAGACTCAATGAGGCTTACAGAGACAAATGACTACTTCACTGCTAAGCCTTGACCTCTGTTTGCCTAGACATATGCTGAGGATCTGCTGTGTACACCATATGTAGAGGGCGATTTCACTTGTTGCAGTTATGTTATGGATTCTGCAATACAATGGCATATATATTCCCTAAAAATTTAGATATGAATGCAAAATTAGGCAGAAATCCATTGGACTGAAATTAATAAAGATAGTTAAAGGGAGTCTACCAACTCCTTCACTGATATCAGATTTAAACCACTATTTTAACATATCTTTACTATGAATATTCTATGTAGGCTTCATAGAAGAATCAATTTAAGGTCGCTTGCTAGTGCCACCCAATGCTTCTCAATTCCAAACCCTCCTGACCTTTTCTCTTGCACATGAGTAAAGTTGTGGGTGGCTATAGCATGACAAGTAGTGTTGAAGAGTCAAGTTGCCAATCTAGAGTGTTAAAGAAATTTTAGAAAAAGATGGAAGAGGAAGGGTTTGCAAACATGGATATCATAGGCCAGGGCAGGGGAAGGGCAGGCCAGTAACACCAGATTTTACAATGAAGGAGGTTTTGGAGATATATAGTTGCAGTTGATATATAATCAAACATATTCTTTGTAGGTTTTAGAGTTTTGTATCTTACAATCAGTGTATAATTATTTTTAGGTCTTCCTAGAGGAAGTAAATTGGGCGACATTTATAAACCAACACATTTCACAACTATTGAGTCCAGAAAAGTCATTGTGCCATATTATGGTATTTAACAAGCAGCATTGACAGTCATACACATGTATAAATCTACAAAGCCGCCTATGGGTTTACACATTAAGATGATGGCTGGTTAAGATTACTGTCACAGTCACAGTGCTGTAGCATGCCCTTAAGAACATTGGGCCAAAATTCCTGCAAAATGATGTGAAAGAATGATATAGTCACACAGAAAATTATTAACTGAAGTTATTGTTGCTAAAGGTGGTATTACAAATGTTGATGTATTCAGCTTCTCTTGCATTCATTTCCATATTGGCTTTCATTTCAACAAAGAATTTAATGTCCCTCAAATGGGTCTCATATCTAACTTAAAGGGAACCTGTCATCAGAAATTGGCCATATAAACGATTACCAGTATGTTGTCCTAGTAGATTTACACCTTCCAAATCATGTTTCATTCATGGCACGGCTTGGTTCCATCATCCACAAAATCAACTTTGAAGTGAGAAGTATATTAGTTGTATAAAGTCAGGGAGGTGGAGAGATTAACACCAAAGTCGATCTCTCCCTGCCTCTGAACGCCTCCTTGACAACATGCACAGGACTTCTGGAGATCTGATCAGTGATATCTCTGGATTTAGGACCATAAATTACAACAAAGGTGGCGTTCTGAGGAAGAGAGAGCTTGACTTCAGAGTTAAAATCTCTGCCTCCTTGACTTTATACAACAAGTTTATACTCTTTTTACTATTTTCTGGATGATGGCACCACACTGGACCATGAAAGAAACATGAACTGGAAGGTATTGAGCTGCTTGACAACATACTGGTAGTCGTTTATTAGGTCAATTTCTGCTGACAGGTTCCTTTTAAATGGCTTAGCTTCCAAAAATCTTGGAGAAGTTGGCATAGGTTTTGACAGTGAAAGTTACCTGTGTAATTAGTACTAACTATAAATGGATGAATGAATGAGGTAGGCATTGAAAGTGAGAAAACTGAAACACACCCAGAAAGACAGGGTTCTCATCTTGCTTCAACAAGTTCATTTCTCAGTTCTTGGAAGACTGATTGGTTGCCTAGAGATGCTCTTATTTATAAAATGGCCGCCCCTACATTGTATAGGTAACATGAATAGTAATACTTTCTACAAAAAGAAAAAAGTCTACAAAAATCAAATAAAGCCTTTTAAACATAAGTGACAAAAAAGATAGGATGTGCGGCTTCCTGTTCAGAGCATGATGGATGACAAGATGTGTTTACATTAGAACCCGGAGATGTTCTTACTTCAAATGAGTAATGTCTTCTTTGGTGAGATTATATCACCTCGTGCTGTCACCTCCTACAAGATGGATGCCTTATTCCGGGCACTTCCGATGACTGGACAGTCAGGTAGGAGGAAGTATTACCTAATTTAATCACAGTGTGCTATACTACCTCAATGCTGGGAACATAAGATTTTACCAACAATTCATATTTGGCAACTTTTTTACAACTGGATAACAGCTATAGGAGGAATAGAAGTGGATGATATTAAATTACACAGAGTCACTGAAACTTGAGCCATGTTAAAAATGCTCCAAATAATTTGTCATATTAGGAGATACAGCAGTATTCTGAACACGGTGAGAAAATTACACAAAATTGGGTTTCTGCAAAGTCAGCAGGAAGGTTTCCCACTTATTACGCCTTAGTAGGCCAAAGAATATCTAAAGACTTCTACAACGGATAGACTAAGCCGAGCAGGAGGAACACAGACCCAGGCAAATGCTGCATCAGATAAAATCAAAGATTTCTATCGGTTTTATTGTAATATACCAATAGCAATACTGAGCATTATAGATGTGAATAAAGCTGTAGTGAGACAGATAAGGGGTTGTTACCTGGTCAGAGCTTTGTTTCTCTGTCCTCCTCCCTGAGCAGTTTGTCAGGCAGGAGAGGACTAATAACAGAAAACAGGGGCATTTTTCTTCTATGATTGGATTAAAATCTAAAACTTTAATCCAACCTATCAATTCATTTTCAAAAATATTTGAATGAATCGTTACTCTTTAAATCCAAAATTAATTTTACACACATTTTACACACTGTAGTCAGAAGTTTTATTTGTGACAAAAGACTTTGATAAACTGTCATTTAGTACAGGAAATTTACTAAATGTGTTCATAAAGACCACCTACAGCTGAATCTGGCAAACATAAGTGAAACATGAGCGGGATCTCATCCCTTGCCACAAAGAAAGCAGACGGTCATTTTCCTAAGAGAATAAGCAAAAATGGAACTTGAAACCAAATGGGAACGCCAATGAGTAAGCAAAGCAATGTCTATAGGACTGTCCATCTGCTCTATCTAATGCAGTGAACAGATGATTGAAAGTGAAGAACCATGATCTCACAGCAGTTGTATGTCCTGAGCATGGAAGGAAAATTCAGATTATTAAATATACTATCAACAGAGAGAACTATGGGTTTATAGGCGTTCCACATAAAAGAAGGCAAGTGGAGTCCAGCTCAGGTAAACGAAGTATTCAATCTGTTAAAAATTCATGTTTAATTCATCTTCTTAAAAAATGTATAAATGCATCGTGGAGACAGGGGACATGGAGACACAAGACACCGGAAACAAAAAACGCAGGCAATGGTGACGCGTTTCGGACAAGTCCTAGCCTGTCAGACTCGCACAAGGGTTTAAATAGTGGCTATCTGTAGCCTCGGGCGGGTTCCGGTGTAGCAGAGGGCAACACCCCTATTGGAGGCTGGAGCTACCGGCAGACCAGCAGGGATAAACAACTGTGCTGTAAACACTCTTATAAACATTTTGTAAGCATTTGTGTAAACAATGTGTAAACGCAAACATTTTGTAAACACTGTGTAAACTTAAACATTTTTGTAAACTTAGCAAATATACATTAAGTCATGTTTGTGGTTTAATCCCTTAAGGGCACGGGTGTCAAGATTAAAAATCCAAAAGGCTTCTCTCGAAAATAGAGCTTTTTTCCAGTCTCCACCCCGTTGGGGTCGGAAGACTTGTTCAATTGCTATGACCTGCATCCCATTCATGGAACCTGCATGTATCTCTTTAAAATGCTTAGATATCCCTGAAAGGCTGCGGGTGCTCGCTATGGCTTTGGGGTTGGCTGCAGCGATGTGTTCACTGATTCTGTCCTTAAGTTTACGTGTGGTGCAGCCTATGTATTGGAGGGAGCACTTAGAGCAGTTTATCAGGTACACAACATTTGATGATTCGCAGTTAATGTGAGTTTTGATAGTAAAGGTGATCTTGGTGCTGTTAGACGTGAACAAAGTACTTTTCAGCATGTATCTACATAGGTTGCATCTGCGGCCACCACAGCAATAGCTGCCTTTAGTTTGCAGCCAATGGGTTTATAGTTGTTTATTTTTTATGTAGTATTTAACTCCCTCCCCCCACATCCAAGAACACCAATTAATTTACATATGAAAAATAATGATCCTATTAGATGGAGCAATGGGAAATCAACTGAAGTCCCAAATGGAATTAATGGGATTGGCTGCTACTATGATAAAATGCACACAAAGAAGTACCAGGTAACAGATGCAAAAGGAATATCCAACTACAATAAAAGCCAAAGTGTCCATGTTATCATAACCGGTTGATTCAAAGATGAGACCATAGCAGTTTAGGTGAGTGGGTCACATCATTCATGGTGATGATACCCATAAACATCTTCAGGTCTAACCTTACTCAAACAGTTTTCAATAACATTCCTTCCCAAGGTTACAGAAGGGTTAATTTCACCAAAGGGTTATATATCCTGGAGATCCAATGGTATTTTAGTCTGGGAAAAATTAAGTGAAATGGAAAAAAATCACTGAATCACTGACCTGTTGAGTTGATAAGAGAAATGTTTTTATAAAAATACTGTATACTGATAGTTTTTAATGCGCTTCTATAACCTGTGACCTGTAACAGGATTTTAATGTACTCAAAACATCCCATATGCAGAGAAGGGGAAATATCATCAATTATTTCCTTTATTTCATATACAAAAACCTATGGGATAAACATATTTTGGCGGCCCCAAGAACAATTGACACCTGTGGCAGGGAAGAGATGCGTTTGAGTTTTTTTTGGGGAGGGGGAAGGGTTGTTTATTTATGTACATCCTTTATATTTAAGAAATATATACAACTTATTAGATGTTATGTTTTCTTTTTCATATTTGAAAAACTAATAAAATATGCTGACAAAAAACCCAAAAACTTATTTTAGGGAATTGGAAGAATTATCAAGCTCTAAATTTTGTGTATAGACCCTAGTAGTAAGCAACAGACTTCAGAGTCATGTCCAAGTGTTGCTCCACTGGATACCATTACTGGGTCCAAAATTTTGTCATCAAATGTATTCATCACCCTAGTATTATATCCATTTTGTGATGTAGAAGACATCTGAGGATACACAGCATTCTGTTGTAGACATCTTTTCCAGAAATGCAATCAGACATCTACACTGCTTGATTGCTTATCCTAATGTATAAATTTCATCCGCGTCTCCATCCTCCAACTCCGTGGCCTGGATGCCAACCTCCTACTTAACGGTAATTAAGATCTTTTAAACACAACAACAGACTGTAGATTCCAGGCAATAATAACATCCCGCTTCTGGGTACTGCTTATTTTATATCAAATCCATTAGTTCCCGGCCAAAAATATGTCAAGTCTAAATTGATGTCAATCTTATTGGTTAAGATTCTGGAAAGATCTTGTGAATACTGTGAAAAGGTGTGGTCTTTCGACACGAGCCGCAGGAATTTGAGTGATGTATAAATCTTTTTCTTTTTAACGATTTTGTGGATGATTGGTGACAAAATAGATTTTAAATGATATGTGAATTGCCCCAGGACCCTTCCAGTGAAGAAAGATATTTTCAACCTGTGGGAAATGCTCAAGCACTGAGGCTGTCATAATTCTTGTCGATGAGATTGTACAATTATTTTTTTAGATACTAACAGTACATTTAAATACAGTGACACAAGATGGGTAACTGATTCCACTGATTCCTTGTTTCCACAGGTCCCCTGTAAGAGCCGACTGCAAATTGTAGAGAAGGGTCCATTCCTGCCCGAGCTTGCGTATATGTTAGTTCTTTTCTACTGTCATTGGCTCATGAGTGGACCTCACATGGCAATAGCACACGGGCCGCAAACCCATGGCCCAATATTGTACACATTAATGAGATTGTAGCCTTAGAGTGCATAACATAACAAATACACATGCTATTCAGGGTGACCGGAGCGCACAAACAGTCCCTTATGTTTCTGAGCCAGCCCCACTTCACCTCATGTTCTTATAATGTTTGTCTACGTGTGAGGGGCAGGATATTAGGTAATTTACCAATATACATCTATTAATAGTTCTGCTCCGCTTTCTTGATATGTACAGTGATGCCTTCTGTCTCTTACCTCATCAGCCAGACATTCCTGTCCATAAAATGGCTGCAGATGGAGGGTCATGTGATCTTTAACTGGCGATTGCTCATGGACAGATAGAGATCCCACCATCTGTGACCATTTTATGGACAGGAATCTGCCTGATGAAGTAAAACACAGGAGGCTTCACTTTACATATCAAGAAAGTGGTGCAGAATTATTAATAGATTTATATTGGTAAATTAACTAACACCTACACTAACATACACGCATTACAAAACACAAGAGGTAAAGTGGCCAACCCCTTTAAGTCTGGTGGCTGGCACTGATCATGGATTTCACATATGGCCCCATCAAATCCAAAGCTAAGCCTGTCAGTGGCTCCCTTGTTAACTACATGTCACAGGCAGACAGAGGGACCCCATTTTTTACTGTAAGATGATATTTTTTACAATATCTCAGCCTCCAGAGCATTTGTGTTAAAAAGTTCTGTCTCACTTTTTTCTCACTAATTGGTGGGAAGGTGCAATACAAATGCAATATTATGAAAACCAGATATTCAAGGCAAGAGTATGTTCATTCTCCACTTTTGGTGCAGAGACGGACCTGCTATTGACCACAAGATGTAGCCGGACAGCTATAGTCATGTGTGTCCCCACACTTGTAGCATAGCCTGCAGTCTGCGCACATTCCCAGCACTACATTCTCTTACCAGAGACAGGAGACCTGCCTGCAGGCGCTCATAGCCAGTCCGGACAAGCCGTGCACAAGACATCCGTTCTGAGAAGCCTCAGGGGCACAAGCCGGACCTGAAACTTCACAAAGTCAACAAACTACACTCTACGTGTGAGTGATGGGTACCAGAGTAGCCCTGCTGGTCCTTTATCAGGGTGGGAACGTACATTACAGTGAAAAACCTTTATCTGTAGCTGTTTGCTCATAGTTTTTCCCCTAGTGTTTAGGGTGTATTTTTCATGAAAAAATTCCTTAAATTTCTCTGACATTACCATCAATCTGTCAAGTGTCCTGCTAAAATTGAACATAATTTCAAGGCCGAAGCCATGAATGGTGGTCACACACTGATTAGCCACAATCCGGGGGGCCTGAGAAAACAGCACCACCCCCAGGAAAGTTAAAATGTAAAAATCACAACACAAATCACACATCAGCTTACCATGTCACATTACAGTCATGGGCAAAAGTTTTGAGAATGATACAAATGCTAATTTTTACAAAGTCTACTGAATCAGGTTTTATAATGGCAATTTGCATATACTCCAGAATGTTATGAAGAGTGATCAGCTTAACAGCAATTAATTGCAAAGATATTTGCCTAGAAAATGAACTTTTTCCCCCCAAAACACATTTCAACTTCATTGCAGGCTTGCCTTAAAAGGGGAAGCTAACATTGTTTCAGTGATTGCTCCATTACCACAGGTGTGGGTGTTGATGAGGACAGAGCTGGAGATCAATCTGTCATGATTAAGTAAGAATCGCACCACTGGACACTTTAAAAGGAGGCTGGTGCCTGGCATCATTGTTTCTCTTCTGCTAACCATGGTTATCTCTAAAGAAACACATGCAGTCATCATTGCACTGCATAAAACTGGCCTAACAGGGAAGAGTATCACAGCTAGAAAGATTGCACTTCAGTCAACAATCTATCGCACCATCAATGATTTCAAGGAGAGAGGTTCCATTGTTGCCAAAAAGGCTCCAGGGCGCCCAAGAAGGACCAGCAAGCGCCAGGAGCGTCTCTTACAAGTGTTTCAGCTTTGGGATCGGTCTACCAGCAGTACAGAGCTTGCTCAGGAATGGCAGCAGGCAGGTGTGAAAGCATCTGCATGCACTGTGAGACTGCGGAGACTCTTGGAGCAAGGCCTGGTGTCAAGGAGGGCAGCAAAGAAGCCACTTCTCTCCAGAAAAAACATCAGGGACAGACTGATATTCTGCAAAAGGTACAGGGTGTGGACTGCTGAGGACTGAGGTAAAGTCATTTTCTCTGATGAATCCCCTTTCCGATTGTTTGGAACGTCTGGAAAACATCTTGTTGGGAGAAGACAAGGTGAGCGATACCACCAGTCTTGTCTCATGCCAACTGTAAAGCATCCTACAACCATTCATGTGTGGGGTTGCTTATCAGCCAAGGGAATCGGCTCTCTCACAGTCTTGCCGAAAAACACATCCATGAATAAAGAACAGAATGGTAACAGAATGTCCTCCAAGAGCAACTTCTCCCAACCGTCCAAGAGCAGTTTGGTGATGAACAATGCCTTTTCCAGCATGATGGAGCACCTTGCCATAAAGCAAAGGTGATGACTAAATGGCTCAGGGAACAAAACATAGAGATTTTGGGTCCATAGCCTGGAAACTGCCCAGATCTTAATCCCATTGAGAACTTGTGGTCAATTATCAAGAGACGGGTGGACAAACAAAAACCAACAAATTGTGACAAAATGCAAGCATTGATTGTGCAACAATGGACGGCTATCAGTCAGGATTTGGTCCAGAAGTTGATTGAGAGCTGCCAGGGAGAATTGCAGAGGTCCTGAAGAAGGGTCAACACTGCAAATATTGACTTGCTGCATTAACTCCTTCTAACTGTCAATAAAAGCTTTTGTTACTCATAATATGATTGCATTTGTATTTCTGTATGTGATAAAAACATCTGACAAACACACATAAAACCAGGCAACAGATCATGTGAAAATATAATATTTATGTCATTCTCAAAAGTTATGGCCATTACTGTAGTATTTGAAGCAGCCTCAGCTATCTAACACAAGTTCCACAATCAAAATAGAATCAGACTATTCCTATAAGTAATCACCCCATGTGCACATACCATAATAACATAACAAGGAATATGACAAGGGGTTTTCTCACTCAGAATACTCCTGGAACATATACATTTAATAAAACAACGCTACTTATTACTAATTGCTGCAAATGCATTCAAATCCTCCTTCTCATTAGTCACTGGTTTGTCAATAGTGGCCAAACAGAAAAAAAACCCTTAACTCTAATCCTAGTTAATCCTAGAAGCAAATTCTCAACAGAAATCCAAAGAGTGGAAAAATCTATGACAGTCACTGATGTGATCAGGGCAAAGTCATGTGTCAACATTCAATCGATACCTCTGTCTGTCCAGACCATCTGCCGTGATCAATACAAACATGACACAGATAACTGAGTGTGAAATGTGAGGCCTGATGGCACGTCACTGTACCGTCATCATGTGCTTCTCTGTTCTTCCGCCGATGACGTTCTCTCCTGTGGCTTACAACAGAGTCTGTTCCTGTCTCATTGTCTAGTCCATCCCGACTGCTGCCAGCGTTAGGGCTGTAAGACATAAGGAAAACCATGTGTCATTATAAATGGTGATCTACAAGTCTATCTGACTATTTCAACAAAAACACATAATTTGGAATAAATCCATAACATCTGATAGACTTGCGTCTTTTTCCATACTAATTTAATATTTTGAATCTTTTACTGGCAGATAACTAAAAGGTAGAATGGCTGATCCATTTAAATGCCCAATTTTTTTATACATTATTCCTGATAATTGACATTTGGATACACATTATCCGTGTGGTGTGACATCTAGTGTGACTGGTATCATTGCTGGGCTATGCGTGTACTACATGTGCACTGTGACATGACTGTGGGCATTACATCTGTCCTTTGATATAACAGAGTTTGTTGTCCCTGTGCTGCAACATCACTGCATGCATTACATCTGTCCTGTGACATTACCCTATGTAGTATCACTTTACTGTGACATCACTATGTGTGTTATCCATGTACGTTAAACATCACTTTGTGTATTAACCCTGTTCTGTGACATCAGTGTGTATTTTACCCATGTACTGTGACATCACTGTGTGTATTATCCCTGTACTGTGACATCACTGTGTGTATTATTTCTGTACTCTGACTTCACTATATGTATTATCTCTGTACTTTGACATAACTGCGTGTATTATCCTTGAACTTTGACATCACTGTGTTTATTATCCCTGTACTGTGACATCACTGTGTGTATTATCCCTGTTTTGTGACATCACTATGGGGCAGATTTATCAAGCTGTCTGAAAGTCAGAATATTCCTAGTTGCTCATGGCAACCAATCACAGCTCCCCTTTAAAATATTCATGAGCACTGGTAAAATGAAAGCTGAGCTGTGATTGGTTGCAATGAGCAACTAGGAATATTCTAACTTTCAGACAGCTTGATAAATCAGCCCATATGTGTATTATCCCTGCACTGTGACATCACTGTGTGTATTATCCTTGTACTGTGACATCACTATGTGTATTATCCCTGTACTGTGACGTCACTGTGTGTATTATCCCTGTACTGGGGCATCACTGTGTGTATTATCCCTGTACTGTGACATCACTTTGTGTATTATCCCTGTACTGTGATATTACTGTGTGTATTATCCCTGTACTGTGACGTCACTGTGTGTATTATCCCTGTACTGTGACGTCACTGTGTGTATTATCCCTGTACTGTGACATCACTCTGTGTATTATCCTTGTACTGTGACATCACTATGTGTATTATCCCTGTACTGTGACCAGGGTCGGCGCTATGGGTAGGCAAAGGGGGCAATTGCCCAGGGCCCCCTGAAAGGGGAGAATCTATTCTTTCAAATGAATCTTGAATTTTGCTTCTAGATGCCAGGGATCCAGAGATATTCAGGTTTAAAGTGAGAATATCAGGTGCCATTTTTAAATATAAAAATCCCTCCTGAAGGCAGTTTAACAGTTAATATCTCTGTTTTCCTAACACTTATATAATCATATAAAAGAGGAGACTCTCTTCTTTTATAGGAAAAAAGAAGTGAGGTTCTATGTGTCACAGAGGCAGAGATACAGCCCCCTGAAGTGTCCTACCCGATCAGGCTGCAGGGAGAATTTGCTGCACACAGGAGCTGCTGCACCTCACAGATAATGGAAATATTCACTTTATATGTTACTACATTCTGATAAGGGATACGATCAACTAATATTCATGTTTTTAACCCTTCTCTATGCAGAACCATCTAAGAACATACTTGCTCTCTTATTGCCTTTTATTTTGTGATAGTTTTTTTGTTGGGAAAATTGACTGATACGATGAACATTCGATCCCCTTCGCCTAATGTGACTACACCGCGACCAGAACATGCCCAAAAAGTTACATGTAACACCAAAAACACTCACATGTTCTGGAATAAAGTTTTTATTTCCCACCATCCTCCATTATTTACACCTAATGTTCGCACTCTCATTCTTATGAAGCGCGGAGGGTTCTGTTATTGTGCGGCTAGTACAATGGCGCACATCTAAACGTGACTTTTATTATCTCATTCGCTTGGTTTATGGATATATAGTTATTATTTGGGTTACCATTGTGTAAGGAGAATATAATAATAGATCTGTGTGACACTGTGTGCAATTTTCTGCAGTTCCCTTTGCTGCATATTTTGGTGAATATACACATGTGGGGTCTGTATGATCTCCTCACAGCTTACTGTTTTAGGGAAGTATATTTTCTTTATATAAGTATCTGGATTTGTACATATTTTAGAGGAAATTTTGAATGTTAATTGCCAAATGCATCGCCTGGTTGTCTGCTTTACTTTTTATTCTGTTTTATTACTATATTTTGCAGGTTGTGACTGTCTTAAAATTTCTAGCTGAAAAGCAGATACAGACGGTCCCCTACTTAAGGACACTCGACTTACAGACAACCCATAGTTAGACAGACCCCTCTGACCTCTGGTGAAGCTTTCTGAATGCTTTATTATAGTCCCAGATAGCAATAATCAGCTGTAATGAAGCTTTATTGTTAATCCTTGGTCCCATTACAGCAAAAAATGTTTCAACTCCAATTGTCACTGGGGCCAAAAATTTTTTTTGTCTGGATCTACAATTATAAAATATACATTTTCGACTTGCATACAAATTCAACTTAAGAACAAACCTGTTCTGCCTGTATCTAGTTATTACAGTTTTAGTGACATTATGTACATTTGTGAACTCTACACATGTCCATCTATTACATTTAGGAGATGTGAAGGTAAATATTTTCTGTTTGGAGCACATTTGTTTCCATCAAAGTCAAATTTTAAAATTTTTATAAAATGTTTCAGTTTGAATCAGAATTGCATGAAGGCACCTATGTCTATGAACTCTTTGAGGCAATTTTGAAAATGGGGCAAGTGTCCGCTTTCAGAAAATATCGGTCCCTGTCCCCAATGGGCCTCACAGTCTAATCAACCTACCAGTAATTTTTTGGAGTGTGGGAGGAAACCAGAGGACCCGGAGGAATCCCACCCAGACACAGAGAGAACATGCAAACTCTTTGCAGATATTGACCAGTGCTGCAAGGCTGTAGTGCAAACCACTGAGCCACTGTGCTGCACATCAATCTCCCTATGATCTATCTTCTATAAAATTCTCCAAAATTACAGTTTGCTTTGCCATACTAAAGGGAGCCTCTTGCTGACTGTGACTGGTCATAAAATAGTTTTATTTTGGGGCCCCACTTTTAGTTTTGCCCAGGGCCCCACTTTGTCTAGAACCGGCCCTGGCTGTGACATCATTGTGTGTATTATCCCTGTACTGTGACATCACTGTGTGTATTATCCTTGTACTGTGACATCATTTTATGAATTATCTAAGTCCTTCGAAACATGTTATTGAAAGTGTTCACAGAACACAGCTTTCTAGGGAGAACAAACAGCTGCAGTTGTAAAGCGCTATATAAATCATAATTTATTTTTTTTATCATTTATTATTATTACTCTGTAGGGAATCCTTGCAGTTAGGGCAGCTTCACACTCCACGGACTGTGCAGGTTGCTGCTTCATGGACCAAACCCACTCCTCGGGATGGGATTCTGAGCAGCATATTGATATATGATACACGGAGTGCCTTCTTCCCCGCTAAATAGTAGCTGCATATTGGGAAGCAGGAACTCCATATATATCCTTAGTGCATTCGGAATCCCATTCCCAGGAGTGGGTTTGGTCCGCGAAGCATGACCCGGGACAGTCCTTAGTTCACAAACTGAGCTCAGGAGTGTAAAGCCGCTTTAAGAATAGGACCTAATTTGCTTATTGGTAGGGGTCTTTCAATCTCCGCCAGCTCCATAAAGATGAATGGAGCAGAAGGGTCATGCGCGGTAGTCTGCTTAATTAAGAGGTACCTGGGACCTCATGAGACCCCTTGTTCTCATGATCTGTGAGGGTCTCAACACTGAAACCCCCACCGATCAGCAAGTTAGACCCTATCCTGTGGATAGGGCCCAACTTGTTTTGTGGGAAAACCCCTTTAAACTAAAAAGTGGTGGGCTGTAATTGGAGTATTTCATTATGTTCATACACTGTAAGCTCTTGTAAGCTTCTATTGTTCCATATGACTGTTTGTACTCTGTAATGTCTTATTTTATTTGTATCTGTTCCCTATGAATTGTAAAGCTCTACAGAATATATTAGCGCTATATAAATAAAGATTAATAATTGTTTACAGTGAATATAAGGATATGCTCTCTACAATCACAACCCATTTACAGGGACACTTTAGCGTTGAAATATTGAGCTGAATAATAAAATATATTAGCTTCAATAAAAGACATCTTTTGCACAGCACGAAGCTTGTCCTGCTCTCCTCTGCTAAAATTTTTGTAAGGTAATAAACAAGGTCACAAACAGTTTGAATGATTTTCCTTGCAACAGCACAACCTAGTGGTGGACACAATAAGTGCAAGTATTTGATCATTACATAACAGGCAGAAATTCCTGTTCCTTTTGATAAGTGAAATATAGTAACCTTCTTGAGATTGTGATACCTTTTAATGGCTAACTGAAATATAAGATGTTACAAGCTTTCAGGAGAGCTTAGGTATCAGGCATAAAAAAAAATGTAAACAAAAAGACAATAGCAGTAACAAAAGTTAAGACAAGAGGTCCTTAATTAGATGACTCGGGCAGTGTGATGGTTTATGGCCTTCAACTGGCTAACACCTTACAAAACTTTCTAGCATATAACAGGCAGATGCATTTGTCTCTGTGTGTACTTTAAAAGTCCACATTACATTTCTCCAACTTTCCTTTCTACATTTTAGGAAAACATCTATCTTGGCAAATTGTATTCGTTTTGCTTTGGCATGAAAATTACAAAGCCAATTTGCTACTACAAGTCACACACAGTGCATAGTAATGAGGTGTCCTATATCATGAAGCTGACTCATAAGTTCTTGGATGCAGCCAGTAAATTACACTTTACCATTGGAGGAAGAATAGGGTGGAGCACATAAACCATTCCAATTAACCAAATAAATAGAGAAAAGACCAAAACAGTCAAATAGCTGCTGTTCATATGTGCCATAGGGTGAAAGTACCGTCATTTCTTCATATATATATATATATATATATATATATATATATATATATATATATATGTTGTCCCTGTGCTGCAACATCACTGCATGCATTACATCTGTCCTGTGACATCACTGCATGGTTTACATCTGTACTGTGACATCACCCTATGTAGTATTACTTTACTATGACATCATGTGTATTATCCATGTACTTTAACATCACTTTGTGTATTAACCCTGTACTGTGACATCACTGTGTGTTTTACCCATGTACTGTGACATCACTGTGTGTATTATTTCTTTACTCTGACTTCACTATATGTATCATCTCTGTTCTTTGACATAACTGCGTGTATTATCCTTGAACTTTGACATCACTGTGTTTATTATCCCTGTACTGTGACATCACTGTGTGTATTATCCCTGTACTGTTACATCATTTTATGAATTATCTAAGTCCTTCAAAACATGTTATTGAAAGTGTTCACAGAACACAGCTTTCTAAGGAGAACAAACAGCTGCAGTTGTAAAGCGCTATATAAATACCGTATATACTCCAGTATAAGCCGACCAGAGTATAAGCCGAGACCCCTAATTTTACCACCAAAAACTGGGAAAACCTATTGACT
>CM033646.1:135272962-135420240 GCA_019512145.1 Engystomops pustulosus | reverse complement strand
CCGAGACCCCTAATTTTACCACCAAAAACTGGGAAAACCTATTGACTTGAGTATAAGCCAAGGGTGGGAAATGCATTGGTCACAGACCCAGCCAAGTATATAGCCAGCCAGCCCCCTATAATATACAGCTTGCCCCCAGTAGTATACAGCCTGCCCCCAGTAGTCACTACACACACCGCACCATACTGCCCTCTCTCCACTACACACACCGTACCCCCCTCTCCCTCCACTACACACACCGTACCCCCCTCTCCCTCCACTACACACACCGTACCCCCCTCTCCCTCCACTACACACACTGACCGCCAGTGGACCATGCTATCCTCCTTCTGTGCTATATGCACCATACCACTGTCAGGACAATGTGCTCCTGTGTTTGGCTTTATATTTTGTGTTACTTATAAGCAGCATATTTTGCAGAGTGAGTGGTCACCTCTGACCTGATATTATCTGTATTATCTGCTCATTCTTGTTTTTCTCCTCCTGAGTAGACATCTGGGAACCTCAAGAACAATTACTTGGTTTTTAGACTTACAATATCACATTACGGAGTGATTATGGTAACTGGATGAAGCAGAGGGCTCAGGGATGAAGCCCCCATACGGAGGACAGTAGCGGGGGCTATTATACATCTGGCCCACGTGCCCTCTCACCTCCAGCAGCTGCTTCACATCCCAGGCATCTTTGTTCTCGTTGGGGTAGTTCTTGGCCATGTTATAGTGCAGTTTGGGGCTGGTCACATTCTCTGGTTCCTTGTGAACAATGATCTGTATAAAAGAAGATATTAAATCAGATTTCGGAGAACACGGCAGTCGCTGTAGTATGTACAGGAGTCGCAGATCGTGTCAGTATTGGAGAGGATACAGCTTGAGAGTAAAATGTTCTCAATGTTCTCTAGTACAGTCTGTGGCAGGTTTTCGGGTGTTTGTACATACTCCAGATTGCTCATTCCTCCTCCCCCCATCTTAATGTCTTCTCATCTTGCCTCTTCCTAGGAATATTGTCATTCCGTCACCCAGTGATCCCAGCCTTCTGCTCGCCAGCTCGTTCCTCGGTGCCAAAAACTTCACCCATTTCTGCTGCGCCATCTGTGCCCAATCTATACTACTGTAGTTCCTGAACAAACACCGCATGGCGCAGCAGACAGGACTCTTCAGAAACAATTACCTCTGCTAATCGCCCCACCGTTATCAGCCAACTGGTAATAATAGTGGCTGTATATCATCCCTGCTGAGGTAGTAAGACAGAGACAACTGGGAATATAGGAAAACATTAAACTCCCAGGGTTTTCATCTACTATGTCCATATAAAAATCCTGATGTTGTTCCATTGGAGATTCAGGCCCAGGTTGAATTGTTACTTCTGCACCCAACATAACCTTCCAATAAACGTTATGTAAATCAGTAGCCCAGTGTCTATACATAATAAATAATAATTCCTTTATTTATATAGCGCACACAGATATGGACTTATATATGGACTTGGAGAAGGAAAGAAGGACTCCAGGTTTTCTCCAAGTCCTGAACAAACTTATACATGAAGGATAAAAAAATCCTTAAAAATAAGCAAAGGAATCACCGAATTTTTTTTTGCAATAGCAGATAAATCTAACTATCCGGCATGAACCATATGTCAGTACACAAGGTTTTCCCAAAAAGAAGCAAAGAATGAAATCTTCAGGACACTGAGCAGGAGAATCATTAACTTCCATTAATAATTTAACATAATTCCCAGCAACAAAGATTCTCCCTCCTCCAATACGACATGAAAAGTGGATAATGGAGCAGCCAGACAGGACGTTACAGCTGGTGTATGACATCACGTCGCAGGACTGTATGCCAGACACCCAAGGGTGTAAGGAACGTTCCCACCGCACCTGCACCGGATATCCCCAAGTATATTTATTATCATGAAGTCATGTGGTAGCAATGGTCAAAGCATAACCTAGATAAGTCCAGCATATACAGAATATTACCAGCTTGCCCTCTTTACCAAGCACAGTGCCATGCAATATGTAGAGGCCATGCTTGGTATTGCTACGCAGCCCCATTCACTACATGTCAGATTCTTGGAGAACCCCGCCCGATAATGATATTTTTAACAATCAGTTACAATTGCATTAAATAAATCTGGATTTTAGGACCCATGCAGTACGAGGGGGAGGTGAACGCTCCTCACCCCTCCCCTTTCCGTGGGAAGATGAGCAGCCGTATCGTGACCGGATGCCATAGACTTTCATGGGGACTGTAATCTAGCCGCAGATTATGCAGCCGTATCACTGGCCTTCATGTGGTCGTGTGCACGGGGCTTTAGTTTGAGGTTCCTGCCATACTTATTAGAAATTAACATAAAACACATCACCTACCTGATCAGTGTATAATACAGTTATGCATTAAAGATATTGTACCCTAAAATAATGTTCCATCCAAAAATGCATACAATATTGAAACAGGAAGCAGATCTCAGCAGTGCCCCATAAACCTCCATATAGTTATATAGTGCTGGAGTCTGTATGAGACCTTATACCAGTGAACCTTTTAGAGCCTGAGTGCCCAAACTACAACCAAGACCCACTTATTTATCGCAAAGTGCCAGCACAGAAATTTAATTTGTGGTTTAAACCAGTAAAGCTGAAAATAGAAGAAATTTGGATGATCATTGTAGCTTCCCTCCAGGGTCCCATAAACTACAATGATAATCCAGATCTGTCCACATCTTCCCTCTCCTCCAGTAGTCCCAGGTACAGCTGTCACTTTAAAATAGCTCTGTGCACAGCAAGTCCTGGGCTGTCTGGGACTGCAGGAAGGTACCTGGAGTCATCTCTGGTGATGGCCTGAGTGCCCACAGAAAGGGCTCAGAGTGCCACCTCTGGCACCCGTTCCATAGGTTAGCCATCACTGCCTTATACTATGGATACCATTGTAATCCCATATAGCAGTGATGGCGAACCTTTTGGAGATAGAGTGCCCAAACTTCAACCAAAACCCACTTATATGTCGCAAAGTGCCCACATGACAATATAAGTAGTAACTTAACCTGCTCTAATCACAGGTTTCAGGCGTATTGGTGTCCTCCATTCACCAATATAATAGAAATATGATGAAAAAATTTGGATTGTAGCTTCCTTGCAGGGTCCCCTGAAAAGGAAGAATCCGAGTTCCGAGAGCAGGAGCTCCAAAAATAATGTCTCTATATTTACACTTTGTTATTCCTCCTGTAGTCCTGGTAGCCAAGGATGGCGCTTTAAAATGGCGCTGAGTATGGCACGTCCTGGGCTCTATTGGACTGCAGGAGGAAGCCCTGAGTCCTGCCTGGCAAACTCTGTGTTGAGGTGAAGGCTTGGGTGCCCACAGAAAGGGCTCTGAGTGCCACCTCTGGCACACGTGCCATAGGTTCGCCACCACTGCCATATAGTAATGAGGAGAAGTTCCCTATTATTTCCAGAGAGGACTTACCTGTTCTATCTGCACTCCGTATCCCTTGTACTGTGTATCCCAGGACGTGTTTCTGTAGATGTCATCTACTCGGTCAATGAGCTCAATCTGTAATTGTCAAGTCATAACATTAATCAATGAGCCGATGATGGGAAAAACAGGAGCACAAAATGTAAACTGATTCATGTGGGGCCATTATTTTGGGACTCACATCTACGTACAGCTAAAGAACAATCCCAGAATAAGTACAAGGAGCGTCTCTTGTTGTCTCACTGTGTAATGTTTCTTGTCTCACTGTGTAATGTTTCATTTTCCCTCTGGAGGCGCTGCAGAAAAACTGAACACCTCTTCCATTTTGATCACTGTGAATCATAGTATTGAGACCCTTTGCTATAATATTACTGTCAAGACACCCGACTTAGGCTGCATTCACACGAACGTACGCCCCCCCCATATGTTCGCCGCGATGGAGAGGACGAGGGGTGCCCCCTCCCCTCTCCATAGCGATGCATATTGCTCGGCGCCGTAACAAAGGGAAAGAAAGGACATATCCTATCTTTTCCATGTGTATGGATACATACGTCCCCCCGACGGTCCTGTGAATGCAGCCTAACAAATAGGGATAGTCCAAAGCAGAAAACTCCTCTAAGAAGGACTTGTCAGATCACTACGTCTCATGAATGCGGGTCCCTTACCAGATAATTTATGGTGGTGCTCTCTTCCTTGCGTCCCATGTATCTGAAGAAGCGATGGTCGGCCACCACCAGCATCTTACACGTGTTCTTGGTGGGATCTGGGGGAGGTCTCTGCCTTTTCTCTCGATGAAAATGTTCAGCGTCTGCATAAAAAGAAAAGCAAAGGAGAGTTTTATTGATTATTACTGAAGGATTTGTCCAGGTTGAGGAAAACACGGCTATTCTTTTCTGGAAACACATTTGAGTACTGACATTTCTTTCCCTTGGACATGACTTGTGACATATATGAGATGTGTGCAGTCGCTCATGATGTCCTATACTGTGACACACATTATATATTTGAAGACTACACATATATAATACAACCAGCATATCCCACAATCTAGTTATACTGCTACATGCACCCCAAGTGCTCCCCAATGCAGTCTAGACTGAATGTCTTAAATTGGTTGAAGGGAATTAATACTCCATTACAGTCCCATCCCATATAAGAAATGTCCTTTCTAGAATTCCCTCCTTTATATGGAAATTCAGCTGCTTCCCTATGAATAATCTCCTCCAAAGTCATGTAAAAATGAGCAGAGAAGAGTCATATTTGCCTGAAATTAGTCTAGTTTAGACAGGGGGAGAGTCACTTCAGATGCTCCCATCTTTTCTAGCACCTAGAAACATGGTGCTGGTATCATATTAAGCTTATCTTTCGGATCAGGCTTGTGGTTCTGTGATTTACAGAACTGGTGATATAGGCAGTTAAATAAATAGGTGAGCAATGGATCTTGATTTGGTGCTCACATTTCCAACCATGAAGAAAATCTACCACTGGTTTATAGCTGTATTCACCCTTAAAGGGGTTGTCAGACATTAATAAAGACTTTATTGTTGAGCTGGGGCTATGAAGAACCTATACTTGCCTTCCTCGGGGCTCTCAGTGTCCTGCACCGCCGTCTGTTAAGCAGGGGCACGGCAGCTAACACCCCCCTCCCAACCCTATGTCCCAGCGCTGTAGCAGGTGATGGGACAGGAGACGGGGGGACACGCCAGGCCACCGGAAGTTGTTGGAGAGGAGCTGCCATGCCCCTGTAAACAAACAGGCAGGGCAGTGACAGATGGCACAATAGGCCACTGGGTGCCACCTACACAGTGGAGAGAGCTGAAGGCTCCACACAACTTGCTACACTCTACTGATGAGATGCAATCATGTCAAAACAGTGCTGACTACCGTTGGTAATCTGTTTTATTCTGGAATAGATATACTGTAATGGTTTGGCTTTAATCCCTAATCATGTCATTAGGCTTCCTGAAAGTCATGCTTGATGGTTGAGGGGCTGCCTTACAAGGGAGCAAAGGAGGCATGGTTTTCCTTGTCCCATCTAGGAAAACTTATTTGCCCATTTCCCCAGTATCCTCTAGTAGAGCATCAATGGCTATAAGTCTCCACACGCCTGCAAGGCGGCCTTAATTGACAAAGTCTCCGTAAATTATTTCCCTGACCCTCCACACAACTAGGAAACCAAGTACATGCACCATGTACAGCCCCACAGAAGTGATGGTGAAGCATCTGCTCGGGGTCTTGAAGGCCCCTGTCCTAGTATGATCGTATGTATAGTGGATAAGTTTACTAATACTCTTATGGTCTTCCTGAATGTGACATCCCAGTACCTTGCCCTAGTCTCAGTGCAGAAGAGGATATCTCCAGCACAAGAGGGGTACAACAAATTATTATTCTTTATGTGCACAGAAGCCTTTCTCTAGTCGTCCACATAATTTTGGCTTTACAAAACAGACCTTCATGTACAGCAATTTTTTTATGTTATTTTATTCTGCCTGAAAATGACAGATGAATGTAGAGTAAACAGACACGTATAATATTCAGTATAATATCTTGCTGTGATATAATCTATGTAAACCCCTAAGAGCCGGTGTAATGATAATCTCCCTCTGAATGTCCTCTGACTCATAAGCATCGCACTCACTGACTCATTCGCTCTACAGACGCTTCATCCTTTGAGTCTCCATGAAAAACAATAAAGCTCCTACATAATATTTGGAATTGTATAACGATTCTATGGCAATTCATGTAACGATTCATGTAAAATTTAGGGTGGAGTTTAATGAAATCCCATATTTTCTGTACAGTCCGTTTGAAGAAGACGGGTGCACCAGAGGCGTGGTCATGTCTACAGGTGCACCCGTTTTTTTTTCCAAACAACAGACTGTACACAATACAAAGGGATTTCATTAAACTCCCCCTTAAATTTGGAGCGTTGCCTAAACAGTGCAAAGGGATATCCCTCATCTGATGATTCATGCTGCACTTTAGCGGATTTCCAGTAAGAGGCCGACACTTATGGCTCCGGCTATAAATGAATAATCAGGTAAATTAAGTACATTACTCTGCATTACCTGCTGTGTATTTCGGAGCATTACTGAATCTCCCTGGCTCCATTCCACCATACACATATATTTAATAGATCCCTGCGCGCCCACCTCCACCGATGATACTCACCGCCTGGCGCACTGCCACCACAAAGTGCTGCGTATTATAGGAAGACACTCAATACATCCAATGGGTTATGCCCATCGCACATATAGATCGGAGATGCCCCTCTCATTTCTGGGGGTCTGATTGCCCATGGTGCAGGGAGAGGAAGCATGTATTGGTAGGATCCTTCAAGCCAGACCCCCAATAAACTCAACATTACACCAAGGCTAGAGCTAGGCCATCACTTTCTTTGGACAGGAACAACATAAGTAATAGATTTTACCATGATCGGCTAGTAAAACTGATAAAACATGGTCAAAACAGCTAATAATGATCACCAGTGATGGCCAACAGCAGATGACCATCTTTAAAGATCTGTGGTGCAATTATTTCAGATGCCGGGGAACGAAACTAGATGTGTATGGCCTGGTCCAGCAAATACGGGCAATTATCCGCACATCCTCCCAAAAAATAAAGATGTCAGAGCTTGAGTTATAAAGAAAAGTTACTAAAAACTCCAGCTTTAGTCCAAAACACCTTTAAAAGGAGTTGGTCTGCAGTTCCATATATGGCCACCATACAAAGAGTGGCGCCTTCTGCTTCATGCACCATCCACTATATGGCTCCCAGAAGAGCTGATCAGTGCGGGGTCCTCACTAATCATATACTGAAGACCCCATTTAGTGTGAGGGATGTATGGGGGTCCGGGAAACCACTGTAGGAGCCATGTTTGATACTGGTGGCCTATTCCTATCAGCTGTTTGGGGACCTAGAGTGCTTCAATCCCTAGCAATGAGATGATGACATTACCCTCAGGGCAAGTCATCAGTGTGAACAGAGACTAACCCTGTCCCCAACGTGCAGGAAGATAACGAGATGTTTCTAGTGCCAGGCTAGAGGAGAAGTACAGGTCACATCATTTCACAGACATGATGGGATGTGTCAGACAGAATGAAGGCAGTGTGTATACAAGTCGTCCGTATTACTGATGCCTCGCTGCGCTCACCTCCATCAGTGACAAACAGGAAATACTAGACTAGTATACAATGATTACAACTACGTCTCTGTTCACACTTGATCATCAAGCTTTTTGTTTGGCAAATTCTGGTGTACTTAGTTTATTTGCACTGCATGACAAACAAGACCCAAACTCATTGGGGCAGATTTACTTACCTGTCCCATCGTGCGCTAAAATCCCGGGGCAATTTGGCGCAAAATGGAAATCGTCAGGAAACCCGACAAAAATGCGTCCGATGGACCCTTAGTAAATGAGCCCCAGAATGTAGCAGGTCAATCCTTCGGGCTTGTTCATACAGCGGATTTTACCCGACGGAAAGTCTGTGGTAAAATCCCCTCCCATTGGAATGAACAGATTTCTAAAAAACAGAAGTGACTTTCCTTTTAGAATTGGGAATATGCAGTTAGCGGAAATATGTGTCAGAAACTGTGTGTTTGGACCCCGAAATAAGGAATAGATCCTTGGTGCAACACATTTTGTCTGAAGCAAAAACCCTTTGTTTTAAAAGTCATAATAAATAACAGCAATAAGAAACAATGAAGTTCTTGGTGCAAATTATGACAGATTTGCATCATAATCTGATTAATTAATATGGAACTATCCATTACTTACGTTATTCCTCAGAAATATGGATGAATACATTGACAAATGGGTGTTACCAGTTTGTGGTATGCCCATTCACACCAACAACGGGGTCAATGGAGAATTATGATTTCCCAGTTGATAAAGTTTTCATATATTGACAAGAGAAATAACAGAGTTAGGCTACATTGTGTCCGCCGAGTTGGCTCCGGGGAGAGAAAGAGGGGATGAGCGCTGCTCATCCCCGCCCCCCTCCGTAGGCGAAACATTGCACACGGCGCCGTATTCCGGAGGATGATACAACATGTCCTATCTCTCTCCCGGCTACGGAACGGTGCGCCATACCGCTCCCGTCAGGAAAATTGATGCCCGTAGCAATTAGCCATGGCTATGATTGGCCAGGGAAACTCCCCGGTAATATGTTCGGGTCGCGCCGTCAACGGAATGGCACGGAAGGCAAAATCCATAAGTGTCAATAGTGTGGATTCTGCAGAATGTGATTTCTGAAGATTAATGAATGAGACAAAAGCAACAAATCTTCTGACAGTGAATCCACCCAAAATGTATTTCGCCATCCCCGACCCTGAACTGCAGAGAAGATGTTCAAAGTAACAGCAGGAAGCAGAATGTTATTTTAAGATTCCTCTCCTCCGTTACTATAGAAGGAAACGTAGAGTCCTGGCAGAGCCCTCCGACAACAAAGTTATTTCCATCAGATTTTTCATGAATATATTTCCTCTTTCCTGGAAAGGTCACACTACAGGAATAGCCATTTCTGGAAACGGCTGCTTCTGCAGTCCACATCTGTTTTCGGGGTATTAATGTGCCGTTCTGTTAGCCGTTTGGGTATTTTTGGCGGCAAAAATGGAGAAGCCTGAAGCCAAAAATACAGGAACCCCTGTTCACCCCTTTAAAGTCAATGAGCGAGGTCGCTGTAAGTTTGGATATGCTTAAATATTGATGTAGGAGAGTCACGACTGATAGTATCTGCAGTGATTTACTTAGTAGTCGTGCTTTAACTAGTTAATTCATACGGCGCAAAATTTAAAGGGGTTGTCCCTAGAGAAATTGTGCCATAGAATTGAGGATAAAAGCTGATTGTTGATGGCCTATCTGCTGGACAACCCATTGATCATGAGAACGGGACCCCCTGTTCCCCAGATCAGATCTCACTAATTGATGGAGTGACAGGTTTAGAATACATATTGCCCTTCCATTCATTGAATTGCAGTGTTGGAAATTGTCAAGCACAGATATCACCGATCTCCTGCCCTCTCATAGAGAGCAAAAGTGAGTGCTGGAGATTCCTGAGCGCTGTGCTCAGCATTTACCAACACTCCATTACAGTTGAATGCACTGGCAGTATGGATGCTCGACTGCTGCTGGGGATCCTGCTCTCGCTACCGATAAGGGGTCCCAATCTCATGATTGTAGGGGTCCCTGCTGTCAGACCTCCACCAATCATGAGAGCAGATGTACATAGACGCCTAGAATACATATACCTTTAATCACATGACTTCTGGGAGTGCTGTGGATTACAACGGAGAACCTAAACAATTAAGGAAGAGCGAGCAGCCCATCTACAAGGTCCTTAGAGCTGGTAAGTCCTGTAAGTGCGGCTCCTCACAGCTGTAGTAGGATAAGTGACAGGCCGAGTGCTCCGCACATAATTAGTTGCTTAGTTATAGAAGAACTTCGAAGAGAACACGATCCCTAATGAGGGGCTTCCAAGCAAAGCTATGGATGACTCATTCCTTGTGAGCACCACTACAGGACCTGAGGGCATCTCGCCACAAGCTTCTTACACTCACCGAGAAGAGCATTTTTCTGGAAACTAATTGACCTTGACTAGAAACTCTATTCTCTGTTAAAAACAAAAGAGCCCTTCCTATAAAAGGTGGATATAAACATACACAACGATAGCTGGGAAATGGTGACATCGTACATAGTGTCCTATTTACAAGCAGCATGTTATAGAGCAGGAGGAGCTGAGGAGATTCTATAATGTCCAATCTGCAGGCAGCATGTTATAGAGCAGGAGGAGCTGAGCATATTGTAATAAGCCGAGGGTGGGAAATGCTTTGGTCACAGACCCAGCCAAGTATATAGCCAGCCAGCCCCCTATAATATACAGCTTGCCCCCAGTAGTATACAGCCTGCCCCCAGTAGTATACAGCCACCCCAGCCTGCCCCAGTAGTATACAGCCACCCCGGCCTGCCCCCAGTAGTATACAGCCACCCCAGCCTGCCCCCAGTAGAATACAGCATGCCCCCAGTAGTATACAGCCACCCCAGCCTGCCCCCCAGTAATATACCACTACACACACCGCACCATACTGCCCTCTCTCCACTACACACACCGTACCCCCCTCTCCCTCCACTACACACACCGTACCCCCCTCTCCCTCCACTACACACACCGTACCCCCCTCTCCCTCCACTACACACACTGACCGCCAGTGGACCATGCTATCCTCCTTCTGTGCTATATGCACCATACCACTGTCAGGACAATGTGCTCCTGTGTTTGGCTTTATATTTTGTGTTACTTATAAGCAGCATATTTTGCAGAGTGAGTGGTCACCTCTGACCTGATATTATCTGTATTATCTGCTCATTCTTGTTTTTCTCCTCCTGAGTAGACATCTGGGAACCTCAAGAACAATTACTTGGTTTTTAGACTTACAATATCACATTACGGAGTGATTATGGTAACTGGATGAAGCAGAGGGCTCAGGGATGAAGCCCCCATACGGAGGACAGTAGCGGGGGCTATTATACATCTGGCCCACGTGCCCTCTCACCTCCAGCAGCTGCTTCACATCCCAGGCATCTTTGTTCTCGTTGGGGTAGTTCTTGGCCATGTTATAGTGCAGTTTGGGGCTGGTCACATTCTCTGGTTCCTTGTGAACAATGATCTGTATAAAAGAAGATATTAAATCAGATTTCGGAGAACACGGCAGTCGCTGTAGTATGTACAGGAGTCGCAGATCGTGTCAGTATTGGAGAGGATACAGCTTGAGAGTAAAATGTTCTCAATGTTCTCTAGTACAGTCTGTGGCAGGTTTTCGGGTGTTTGTACATACTCCAGATTGCTCATTCCTCCTCCCCCCATCTTAATGTCTTCTCATCTTGCCTCTTCCTAGGAATATTGTCATTCCGTCACCCAGTGATCCCAGCCTTCTGCTCGCCAGCTCGTTCCTCGGTGCCAAAAACTTCACCCATTTCTGCTGCGCCATCTGTGCCCAATCTATACTACTGTAGTTCCTGAACAAACACCGCATGGCGCAGCAGACAGGACTCTTCAGAAACAATTACCTCTGCTAATCGCCCCACCGTTATCAGCCAACTGGTAATAATAGTGGCTGTATATCATCCCTGCTGAGGTAGTAAGACAGAGACAACTGGGAATATAGGAAAACATTAAACTCCCAGGGTTTTCATCTACTATGTCCATATAAAAATCCTGATGTTGTTCCATTGGAGATTCAGGCCCAGGTTGAATTGTTACTTCTGCACCCAACATAACCTTCCAATAAACGTTATGTAAATCAGTAGCCCAGTGTCTATACATAATAAATAATAATTCCTTTATTTATATAGCGCACACAGATATGGACTTATATATGGACTTGGAGAAGGAAAGAAGGACTCCAGGTTTTCTCCAAGTCCTGAACAAACTTATACATGAAGGATAAAAAAATCCTTAAAAATAAGCAAAGGAATCACCGAATTTTTTTTTGCAATAGCAGATAAATCTAACTATCCGGCATGAACCATATGTCAGTACACAAGGTTTTCCCAAAAAGAAGCAAAGAATGAAATCTTCAGGACACTGAGCAGGAGAATCATTAACTTCCATTAATAATTTAACATAATTCCCAGCAACAAAGATTCTCCCTCCTCCAATACGACATGAAAAGTGGATAATGGAGCAGCCAGACAGGACGTTACAGCTGGTGTATGACATCACGTCGCAGGACTGTATGCCAGACACCCAAGGGTGTAAGGAACGTTCCCACCGCACCTGCACCGGATATCCCCAAGTATATTTATTATCATGAAGTCATGTGGTAGCAATGGTCAAAGCATAACCTAGATAAGTCCAGCATATACAGAATATTACCAGCTTGCCCTCTTTACCAAGCACAGTGCCATGCAATATGTAGAGGCCATGCTTGGTATTGCTACGCAGCCCCATTCACTACATGTCAGATTCTTGGAGAACCCCGCCCGATAATGATATTTTTAACAATCAGTTACAATTGCATTAAATAAATCTGGATTTTAGGACCCATGCAGTACGAGGGGGAGGTGAACGCTCCTCACCCCTCCCCTTTCCGTGGGAAGATGAGCAGCCGTATCGTGACCGGATGCCATAGACTTTCATGGGGACTGTAATCTAGCCGCAGATTATGCAGCCGTATCACTGGCCTTCATGTGGTCGTGTGCACGGGGCTTTAGTTTGAGGTTCCTGCCATACTTATTAGAAATTAACATAAAACACATCACCTACCTGATCAGTGTATAATACAGTTATGCATTAAAGATATTGTACCCTAAAATAATGTTCCATCCAAAAATGCATACAATATTGAAACAGGAAGCAGATCTCAGCAGTGCCCCATAAACCTCCATATAGTTATATAGTGCTGGAGTCTGTATGAGACCTTATACCAGTGAACCTTTTAGAGCCTGAGTGCCCAAACTACAACCAAGACCCACTTATTTATCGCAAAGTGCCAGCACAGAAATTTAATTTGTGGTTTAAACCAGTAAAGCTGAAAATAGAAGAAATTTGGATGATCATTGTAGCTTCCCTCCAGGGTCCCATAAACTACAATGATAATCCAGATCTGTCCACATCTTCCCTCTCCTCCAGTAGTCCCAGGTACAGCTGTCACTTTAAAATAGCTCTGTGCACAGCAAGTCCTGGGCTGTCTGGGACTGCAGGAAGGTACCTGGAGTCATCTCTGGTGATGGCCTGAGTGCCCACAGAAAGGGCTCAGAGTGCCACCTCTGGCACCCGTTCCATAGGTTAGCCATCACTGCCTTATACTATGGATACCATTGTAATCCCATATAGCAGTGATGGCGAACCTTTTGGAGATAGAGTGCCCAAACTTCAACCAAAACCCACTTATATGTCGCAAAGTGCCCACATGACAATATAAGTAGTAACTTAACCTGCTCTAATCACAGGTTTCAGGCGTATTGGTGTCCTCCATTCACCAATATAATAGAAATATGATGAAAAAATTTGGATTGTAGCTTCCTTGCAGGGTCCCCTGAAAAGGAAGAATCCGAGTTCCGAGAGCAGGAGCTCCAAAAATAATGTCTCTATATTTACACTTTGTTATTCCTCCTGTAGTCCTGGTAGCCAAGGATGGCGCTTTAAAATGGCGCTGAGTATGGCACGTCCTGGGCTCTATTGGACTGCAGGAGGAAGCCCTGAGTCCTGCCTGGCAAACTCTGTGTTGAGGTGAAGGCTTGGGTGCCCACAGAAAGGGCTCTGAGTGCCACCTCTGGCACACGTGCCATAGGTTCGCCACCACTGCCATATAGTAATGAGGAGAAGTTCCCTATTATTTCCAGAGAGGACTTACCTGTTCTATCTGCACTCCGTATCCCTTGTACTGTGTATCCCAGGACGTGTTTCTGTAGATGTCATCTACTCGGTCAATGAGCTCAATCTGTAATTGTCAAGTCATAACATTAATCAATGAGCCGATGATGGGAAAAACAGGAGCACAAAATGTAAACTGATTCATGTGGGGCCATTATTTTGGGACTCACATCTACGTACAGCTAAAGAACAATCCCAGAATAAGTACAAGGAGCGTCTCTTGTTGTCTCACTGTGTAATGTTTCTTGTCTCACTGTGTAATGTTTCATTTTCCCTCTGGAGGCGCTGCAGAAAAACTGAACACCTCTTCCATTTTGATCACTGTGAATCATAGTATTGAGACCCTTTGCTATAATATTACTGTCAAGACACCCGACTTAGGCTGCATTCACACGAACGTACGCCCCCCCCATATGTTCGCCGCGATGGAGAGGACGAGGGGTGCCCCCTCCCCTCTCCATAGCGATGCATATTGCTCGGCGCCGTAACAAAGGGAAAGAAAGGACATATCCTATCTTTTCCATGTGTATGGATACATACGTCCCCCCGACGGTCCTGTGAATGCAGCCTAACAAATAGGGATAGTCCAAAGCAGAAAACTCCTCTAAGAAGGACTTGTCAGATCACTACGTCTCATGAATGCGGGTCCCTTACCAGATAATTTATGGTGGTGCTCTCTTCCTTGCGTCCCATGTATCTGAAGAAGCGATGGTCGGCCACCACCAGCATCTTACACGTGTTCTTGGTGGGATCTGGGGGAGGTCTCTGCCTTTTCTCTCGATGAAAATGTTCAGCGTCTGCATAAAAAGAAAAGCAAAGGAGAGTTTTATTGATTATTACTGAAGGATTTGTCCAGGTTGAGGAAAACACGGCTATTCTTTTCTGGAAACACATTTGAGTACTGACATTTCTTTCCCTTGGACATGACTTGTGACATATATGAGATGTGTGCAGTCGCTCATGATGTCCTATACTGTGACACACATTATATATTTGAAGACTACACATATATAATACAACCAGCATATCCCACAATCTAGTTATACTGCTACATGCACCCCAAGTGCTCCCCAATGCAGTCTAGACTGAATGTCTTAAATTGGTTGAAGGGAATTAATACTCCATTACAGTCCCATCCCATATAAGAAATGTCCTTTCTAGAATTCCCTCCTTTATATGGAAATTCAGCTGCTTCCCTATGAATAATCTCCTCCAAAGTCATGTAAAAATGAGCAGAGAAGAGTCATATTTGCCTGAAATTAGTCTAGTTTAGACAGGGGGAGAGTCACTTCAGATGCTCCCATCTTTTCTAGCACCTAGAAACATGGTGCTGGTATCATATTAAGCTTATCTTTCGGATCAGGCTTGTGGTTCTGTGATTTACAGAACTGGTGATATAGGCAGTTAAATAAATAGGTGAGCAATGGATCTTGATTTGGTGCTCACATTTCCAACCATGAAGAAAATCTACCACTGGTTTATAGCTGTATTCACCCTTAAAGGGGTTGTCAGACATTAATAAAGACTTTATTGTTGAGCTGGGGCTATGAAGAACCTATACTTGCCTTCCTCGGGGCTCTCAGTGTCCTGCACCGCCGTCTGTTAAGCAGGGGCACGGCAGCTAACACCCCCCTCCCAACCCTATGTCCCAGCGCTGTAGCAGGTGATGGGACAGGAGACGGGGGGACACGCCAGGCCACCGGAAGTTGTTGGAGAGGAGCTGCCATGCCCCTGTAAACAAACAGGCAGGGCAGTGACAGATGGCACAATAGGCCACTGGGTGCCACCTACACAGTGGAGAGAGCTGAAGGCTCCACACAACTTGCTACACTCTACTGATGAGATGCAATCATGTCAAAACAGTGCTGACTACCGTTGGTAATCTGTTTTATTCTGGAATAGATATACTGTAATGGTTTGGCTTTAATCCCTAATCATGTCATTAGGCTTCCTGAAAGTCATGCTTGATGGTTGAGGGGCTGCCTTACAAGGGAGCAAAGGAGGCATGGTTTTCCTTGTCCCATCTAGGAAAACTTATTTGCCCATTTCCCCAGTATCCTCTAGTAGAGCATCAATGGCTATAAGTCTCCACACGCCTGCAAGGCGGCCTTAATTGACAAAGTCTCCGTAAATTATTTCCCTGACCCTCCACACAACTAGGAAACCAAGTACATGCACCATGTACAGCCCCACAGAAGTGATGGTGAAGCATCTGCTCGGGGTCTTGAAGGCCCCTGTCCTAGTATGATCGTATGTATAGTGGATAAGTTTACTAATACTCTTATGGTCTTCCTGAATGTGACATCCCAGTACCTTGCCCTAGTCTCAGTGCAGAAGAGGATATCTCCAGCACAAGAGGGGTACAACAAATTATTATTCTTTATGTGCACAGAAGCCTTTCTCTAGTCGTCCACATAATTTTGGCTTTACAAAACAGACCTTCATGTACAGCAATTTTTTTATGTTATTTTATTCTGCCTGAAAATGACAGATGAATGTAGAGTAAACAGACACGTATAATATTCAGTATAATATCTTGCTGTGATATAATCTATGTAAACCCCTAAGAGCCGGTGTAATGATAATCTCCCTCTGAATGTCCTCTGACTCATAAGCATCGCACTCACTGACTCATTCGCTCTACAGACGCTTCATCCTTTGAGTCTCCATGAAAAACAATAAAGCTCCTACATAATATTTGGAATTGTATAACGATTCTATGGCAATTCATGTAACGATTCATGTAAAATTTAGGGTGGAGTTTAATGAAATCCCATATTTTCTGTACAGTCCGTTTGAAGAAGACGGGTGCACCAGAGGCGTGGTCATGTCTACAGGTGCACCCGTTTTTTTTTCCAAACAACAGACTGTACACAATACAAAGGGATTTCATTAAACTCCCCCTTAAATTTGGAGCGTTGCCTAAACAGTGCAAAGGGATATCCCTCATCTGATGATTCATGCTGCACTTTAGCGGATTTCCAGTAAGAGGCCGACACTTATGGCTCCGGCTATAAATGAATAATCAGGTAAATTAAGTACATTACTCTGCATTACCTGCTGTGTATTTCGGAGCATTACTGAATCTCCCTGGCTCCATTCCACCATACACATATATTTAATAGATCCCTGCGCGCCCACCTCCACCGATGATACTCACCGCCTGGCGCACTGCCACCACAAAGTGCTGCGTATTATAGGAAGACACTCAATACATCCAATGGGTTATGCCCATCGCACATATAGATCGGAGATGCCCCTCTCATTTCTGGGGGTCTGATTGCCCATGGTGCAGGGAGAGGAAGCATGTATTGGTAGGATCCTTCAAGCCAGACCCCCAATAAACTCAACATTACACCAAGGCTAGAGCTAGGCCATCACTTTCTTTGGACAGGAACAACATAAGTAATAGATTTTACCATGATCGGCTAGTAAAACTGATAAAACATGGTCAAAACAGCTAATAATGATCACCAGTGATGGCCAACAGCAGATGACCATCTTTAAAGATCTGTGGTGCAATTATTTCAGATGCCGGGGAACGAAACTAGATGTGTATGGCCTGGTCCAGCAAATACGGGCAATTATCCGCACATCCTCCCAAAAAATAAAGATGTCAGAGCTTGAGTTATAAAGAAAAGTTACTAAAAACTCCAGCTTTAGTCCAAAACACCTTTAAAAGGAGTTGGTCTGCAGTTCCATATATGGCCACCATACAAAGAGTGGCGCCTTCTGCTTCATGCACCATCCACTATATGGCTCCCAGAAGAGCTGATCAGTGCGGGGTCCTCACTAATCATATACTGAAGACCCCATTTAGTGTGAGGGATGTATGGGGGTCCGGGAAACCACTGTAGGAGCCATGTTTGATACTGGTGGCCTATTCCTATCAGCTGTTTGGGGACCTAGAGTGCTTCAATCCCTAGCAATGAGATGATGACATTACCCTCAGGGCAAGTCATCAGTGTGAACAGAGACTAACCCTGTCCCCAACGTGCAGGAAGATAACGAGATGTTTCTAGTGCCAGGCTAGAGGAGAAGTACAGGTCACATCATTTCACAGACATGATGGGATGTGTCAGACAGAATGAAGGCAGTGTGTATACAAGTCGTCCGTATTACTGATGCCTCGCTGCGCTCACCTCCATCAGTGACAAACAGGAAATACTAGACTAGTATACAATGATTACAACTACGTCTCTGTTCACACTTGATCATCAAGCTTTTTGTTTGGCAAATTCTGGTGTACTTAGTTTATTTGCACTGCATGACAAACAAGACCCAAACTCATTGGGGCAGATTTACTTACCTGTCCCATCGTGCGCTAAAATCCCGGGGCAATTTGGCGCAAAATGGAAATCGTCAGGAAACCCGACAAAAATGCGTCCGATGGACCCTTAGTAAATGAGCCCCAGAATGTAGCAGGTCAATCCTTCGGGCTTGTTCATACAGCGGATTTTACCCGACGGAAAGTCTGTGGTAAAATCCCCTCCCATTGGAATGAACAGATTTCTAAAAAACAGAAGTGACTTTCCTTTTAGAATTGGGAATATGCAGTTAGCGGAAATATGTGTCAGAAACTGTGTGTTTGGACCCCGAAATAAGGAATAGATCCTTGGTGCAACACATTTTGTCTGAAGCAAAAACCCTTTGTTTTAAAAGTCATAATAAATAACAGCAATAAGAAACAATGAAGTTCTTGGTGCAAATTATGACAGATTTGCATCATAATCTGATTAATTAATATGGAACTATCCATTACTTACGTTATTCCTCAGAAATATGGATGAATACATTGACAAATGGGTGTTACCAGTTTGTGGTATGCCCATTCACACCAACAACGGGGTCAATGGAGAATTATGATTTCCCAGTTGATAAAGTTTTCATATATTGACAAGAGAAATAACAGAGTTAGGCTACATTGTGTCCGCCGAGTTGGCTCCGGGGAGAGAAAGAGGGGATGAGCGCTGCTCATCCCCGCCCCCCTCCGTAGGCGAAACATTGCACACGGCGCCGTATTCCGGAGGATGATACAACATGTCCTATCTCTCTCCCGGCTACGGAACGGTGCGCCATACCGCTCCCGTCAGGAAAATTGATGCCCGTAGCAATTAGCCATGGCTATGATTGGCCAGGGAAACTCCCCGGTAATATGTTCGGGTCGCGCCGTCAACGGAATGGCACGGAAGGCAAAATCCATAAGTGTCAATAGTGTGGATTCTGCAGAATGTGATTTCTGAAGATTAATGAATGAGACAAAAGCAACAAATCTTCTGACAGTGAATCCACCCAAAATGTATTTCGCCATCCCCGACCCTGAACTGCAGAGAAGATGTTCAAAGTAACAGCAGGAAGCAGAATGTTATTTTAAGATTCCTCTCCTCCGTTACTATAGAAGGAAACGTAGAGTCCTGGCAGAGCCCTCCGACAACAAAGTTATTTCCATCAGATTTTTCATGAATATATTTCCTCTTTCCTGGAAAGGTCACACTACAGGAATAGCCATTTCTGGAAACGGCTGCTTCTGCAGTCCACATCTGTTTTCGGGGTATTAATGTGCCGTTCTGTTAGCCGTTTGGGTATTTTTGGCGGCAAAAATGGAGAAGCCTGAAGCCAAAAATACAGGAACCCCTGTTCACCCCTTTAAAGTCAATGAGCGAGGTCGCTGTAAGTTTGGATATGCTTAAATATTGATGTAGGAGAGTCACGACTGATAGTATCTGCAGTGATTTACTTAGTAGTCGTGCTTTAACTAGTTAATTCATACGGCGCAAAATTTAAAGGGGTTGTCCCTAGAGAAATTGTGCCATAGAATTGAGGATAAAAGCTGATTGTTGATGGCCTATCTGCTGGACAACCCATTGATCATGAGAACGGGACCCCCTGTTCCCCAGATCAGATCTCACTAATTGATGGAGTGACAGGTTTAGAATACATATTGCCCTTCCATTCATTGAATTGCAGTGTTGGAAATTGTCAAGCACAGATATCACCGATCTCCTGCCCTCTCATAGAGAGCAAAAGTGAGTGCTGGAGATTCCTGAGCGCTGTGCTCAGCATTTACCAACACTCCATTACAGTTGAATGCACTGGCAGTATGGATGCTCGACTGCTGCTGGGGATCCTGCTCTCGCTACCGATAAGGGGTCCCAATCTCATGATTGTAGGGGTCCCTGCTGTCAGACCTCCACCAATCATGAGAGCAGATGTACATAGACGCCTAGAATACATATACCTTTAATCACATGACTTCTGGGAGTGCTGTGGATTACAACGGAGAACCTAAACAATTAAGGAAGAGCGAGCAGCCCATCTACAAGGTCCTTAGAGCTGGTAAGTCCTGTAAGTGCGGCTCCTCACAGCTGTAGTAGGATAAGTGACAGGCCGAGTGCTCCGCACATAATTAGTTGCTTAGTTATAGAAGAACTTCGAAGAGAACACGATCCCTAATGAGGGGCTTCCAAGCAAAGCTATGGATGACTCATTCCTTGTGAGCACCACTACAGGACCTGAGGGCATCTCGCCACAAGCTTCTTACACTCACCGAGAAGAGCATTTTTCTGGAAACTAATTGACCTTGACTAGAAACTCTATTCTCTGTTAAAAACAAAAGAGCCCTTCCTATAAAAGGTGGATATAAACATACACAACGATAGCTGGGAAATGGTGACATCGTACATAGTGTCCTATTTACAAGCAGCATGTTATAGAGCAGGAGGAGCTGAGGAGATTCTATAATGTCCAATCTGCAGGCAGCATGTTATAGAGCAGGAGGAGCTGAGCATATTGTAATATATATATATATATATATATATATATATATATATATATATATATATATATATATATATTATATATTAGTAAATAATAATTATGTAGTAAAGTTTGTAATAACTTTGTGGACATTTCTTACTGAAAGGATGGTGGACGTGAGTCTCCAATTCCAACTGTTCTCTCAATCGGAAGAGGAAGGTCTGTCCGGCTTTCCGTACTTTGAGAGCCTCCATCGGAGTGTGAACTTTCTGCCAAAACCAGCTATGGAAAGAGTAAAGGCAATACATTATATGCACACTCCTGGGGTATCTGCAGACTGTAGTGTAACCATATTACTTCTATAGAGTTTCTAGAATGTGGGACCACCTCTCCACTCACTGCAGCTGCAAGACAGGGTTGAGGGAGAACATTTATCCAAACAGATGAAGTCACAAAGGTGGGACCTCCACGTATCAGACAGATATGAAATATAATGTGCTAAGTCAAAAATGTACAAGATGGGACATCTACCACCAGGATGAAGGGTTGTAAACCAAGCACACTTGTTGTAAACCAAACCAACACACTGTTCCTCTGGCAGTATCTGCTCTTCTTTAAGCTTCTTATAACCTGTTTTTTACCAAAAAGGCTTTTTACTATTATGCAAATGAGCATGAGGGCTTTGGGCTTCATAGCTCCCTCAGACTCATTTGCATAATTTTAAAGCCCTTTTTTTTCTTAAAAACAAGGGCATAAGAAACTTAAAGAAGGGCAGATCCTGCCAGATGGGGCACACCCCAGTATGTCAGTGTGCTTGGTTTAAAATCCTTCATGTACAATAATATTGATGATACATTCTTGAACCTTTGCTATGTTATTAAAAAAAAACACCTCATTTATTAGCTTTCTGGACCCAAATGAATATGAGGTCCTCTTACTCAAATACTTGGCACACAGTGGCCACTAGAAGGAGCTCAAGATTCAGGATTTCTGGCGCAGGTTCTTCATGAATCTGGAGCCCCCTGCACTGCTCCGACACGGTGCACCATCTTTTTTTGTGACCTTTGACATAGGGCGTGCAACACACTTCTGTTGGACTTTGCATGTTAAATTTGGCACATGGTCTGGCACCGGAACGGCCCCTAATTTGTGTTGCATGATGTCTAGTGCAGCTGCGCCACAAAAGGGTCACGTTCGACACGATTGTGGTGCAGAGACTTCTTAACTACCTATGAAAGCATTGTGCACCTAAAAGAACATGCAAAGTCCAACAGAAAACTGATTCAAGGGCCTTAAATGTGCCCCAATTTGTTTAAATTCACATTCAGTTGTTGCCCCCTAGTGGAGGCTTCATGCAGACAGCATTATGGGGATCATTTACTAAGGGCCCGAATCGCGTTTTTACGGCGGGTTACCTGATTTTTCCTGAATTGCCCCGGGTTTTTGGTGCACGGAACGGAAATGGGGGGGGGGGGCGTGGCCGAACGAAAACCCGACGGATTCGAAGAAACCACCGCATTTAAAACAAAATGTGTCCCTGGCGCTTACCTGCACCCAGCAACGGATCTTGAACTCCGGCGGACCTCAACGGACTTCAGTGCAGCAGCGACACCTGGTGGACGTCGGAGGAACTGCCTTAGTGAATCGCCAGAAGACCCGAATCCACCGCAGAGAACACGCCGCTGGGTCGCAAATGGACCGGGTAAGTAAATCTGCCCTTATGTGTTGGCATAGGGGACAGGTCTATCCTACTGTTAGCTTAAATGGCACCAAACATACTAGGGGTCATTTATCATCCCTTTAAGCCAGTTTTGCATGTTTGTTATTTTTAAAATGCTATTTGCAAGCTTTATCTTTATAATTGCACGTTTTCTTGCGTAAGTTTTCTTGCAAAATCCATCAGCCGTGTATCATCCATTTACACGACAATGACAGTAGAAAAGACTGCCCAAGTTGGCTCACACACTGGGGCTATGGAAACCACAGCCATGGGTGTGACCCCATAAAAATACATTGGACCATGTGTCAGGTGTTTAAACAATAGATATTGCAAGTCCCAAAAAAATGAGGCCTTAAAATGGCGGGGGAAAGAATCCCTATGCTCCTGAATACACCAGACTCATAAATTGTGTCTGTTGCATTTTTTCAATAACACAAACAAACCAAACATTTCAGACATTTATTGTTTGCAGACATACCATGTATGTTTCTGATGGGTTAAGAGATGAGATAAGAATACTGTGGTATATACTATCCTTTCCAAATATGAAATCATTTTACAATGAAATAATGTCTCATTATAATTTTAGAGGAAGCTTACCCAGGATACCACTCTTCCATTAAAACACGGGAGCTTAGCGTTGTCATCCGATATCTCTTCTTTGACGACCCTGAAAGATAGAATGTGACAGAAGAGTCAGAGGCTGAACGTTTCATCCTCTCAACAATCAGCCGCCTGTCATTCCTATATGACCTCTAGAAATATATTGTCTTTTCATAGCCACGTTCATGCGCTCGTCCTCTGTAATCCATGCCAATTAGCTTAGTTACTCGTCTGCCGTCTGCACTACTTTGAGAAGCCATTGACTGTAGCGCACAGATATATACTCTATAATTGCTTGTTTACTGTGACTCAGTTCTAGTTTCTGGATATTATGTCACTACAGTCACAATGTTATAATCTCAGAACAAACCTGCGCATGCTGCAGAACAGGACAGGGCAATTAAGGCATTTGCCTTAAAGGGGTTTTATAGTTTAGTATAAAAAGGCTCAGATAACAGAGCACCTCTAGTGCTCACACCTGCTAATATTCACTGTGCCAAAATTCACAGCCCTAGGGCTCACACTGAGGACTGAGGTTTCTGGGGGAGACATCTGTTTATCTATATGCCACTAGGCCATTTAATATATTTGTGCAGTGCTATTGTTCAGTATCTAGACCATAAAGCCTGTCTATTCAAGATCGGTCCAGTTAATGCATATAGGAAGCTCCAGTAAAGAGTTCAGCGAACAGTTATTAAAGGTGTTGGTTCATACATGAAATAATTTAAGGTATTATTCTTAAATATTCCAATATAAATGTATAGCATCACCAGTTTTGGCTCATTAAAACCAGATTTAAAAAAAAGGATACATTTTTTCTAAAATGTTTTAATTTTTTCTTCTATTTATGAAGAAAGTGGCTTAGATCCTGCCTAAGATCTATTAACAGCATTTACTGATATGCTTGACAACAATGATCTAGAGTCAACTTACTGAAGTCTAGGAGAGTTTTTCAGGCATGATCTATGCAGATAAGAGGTGTGGATATGCTGTGACATCATCTTTTGTTAGTACACGCAGTAGCCGAGTTACGTACAAAGGAGGTTGTTTAGGTTTGTTCTTAAGTTGAATTTGTATGTCGAAACTGGCATATATTATCAATGTAGCTCCAGACAATTTTTTTTTAGTCCCAGTGACAATTGGATTTTCAAAATTTTGTGCTGTCACGGGAACAAGGATTATCAATAAAACTTCATTACAGACACCTTACAGCTGATCATTGCAATTTCTGACTAAAGTAATAGCACCCAGAGAACTTTACCAGAGGTCCCAGTGGACAGATAGATCCGTCTGTAACTCCGGGTCATCAGTGGGGGACCGCCTTTAGTTAAATAATGATGTTTTCTATGTAAGTATAAAAAAAAAATCATCAAAAATTCAAATTATGCTTAACATGGAAAGTTGATTAAAAAATAAGTGATTGTAATGGGTCTCTTATTCGACTTATGTCTATAGTCTATTCTACCACTTGACGGTGTTATACTATATATGGCAATGTATAATGTGTAGGGACCTGCTCCTGAGGAATGATAATCAATCAAGTTTGATTCCCTTTTACTATCATTTATCACTGATTTAAAAAATAATAATTGCACATCATTTTCTTTTCTGCTGCTCACATTAATGCTATGGATCTTCTTGATCTAGTTCCTAAGAAATCTCCATCGTCCACTGATGGTCTCACCAAAACAGGAAGTGGAAGTTGTGCATCCTGTTTACTATATAAAGCAGAAAATGGTCAGGAATTATTAACAGCTCTTGATGTCTCTCTCTCTCTGGAGTCGGTGACTGCTTTACTCCGTATGTGACTGCACCGTGCAGCTGGTGGCCTCCATGCCTGTAAGCTGTAAAAAGGCAGCTGCATATTTCAGGTACCTGTCCATAAGGGTTGTAATGGATATCTGTATCAAAAATGTAGAATGTTCACCTCTCAGCTTTCTAGAAACCTATGGTCTTGGCCTGGGGGGAGTAGAGGATCATGCTTCACTAGACTCAATGTTGCATTTTCATGAAGAAGTAGGACTCATCTCTCCTGACATGGCTGTTTTACTAAGAAATGTACTCAACATATTGCAGGCGGTTACCAACTTAAGAACACCCGACTTACAGATGACCCCAAGTTACAACCAGCCCTCTGGATGTTGGCAAATTACTGTACTTTAGTCCTAGGCTACAATGATCCGTTGTAAGAGTTATCAAAGGTGTATGTAATATAGATTTATTGGTAATCCTGATGACAACCAAAAAGTTTCAAAATCCAATTGTCACAGAGACCAAAAATTTTTTTGCTGAGGTTACAATTATAAAATATACAGTCAACTTAAGAACAAACCTACAGAACCTATCCTGTACGTAACCTGGGGACTGCCTGTATATCAAAGCCAAAGCACATTTATAGAAAATTGCTCTGAACTGTGGCTGTGTTATATCTACTATTAATTGGTAGCTAAACTGACAAATGGGTGTTACTAGTTGGAGGTGTGGTGTGTCCCTTCACACTCTCATACTGTCAAATCAGTGCTGCCTGCATCAGCCTGTGGATGGGAGAATCCCTTTCACAAGGGGAATGACCTAAATCAACTTTGATTACACTTATGAAGAGTCCTTCACAGCAATCCACCCCAAACTGACCCTGCCTATGCGACGACCGCCCCAAATGACGACCCACAACTGGGCGACGTTCCCTACAATAAGTGAAGTGCACAGTCAGACCTTATACCATTGTGCCGCACGCTCAATGTTAAAGATGCACCAAAAAAAGGTTGGTTCACTCTGCGGAGCAGTGCAGGGGGCACCATATGTGGGCATTTGTGTTCACAGACTACATTGAGGAGTCACTATTTATTTTATTTTCTTACTAACCACTGTGTTGAAGACTTACTACTGGCCATGGGTCAGCAGCCACATCCCTAATATCTTCATGGTCACTCTACTCCCTCGTAGAATTTATGTAGAATAGAAACTGTAGGAAAGGGAAGCTATAATAATTGCTTAAGGCACTTCTGGAGACGCCACAGCATTTAATACCATTAGTAGGTGAGCAGGCTTTCCATAGAGACACAGTCACAGCTATGTGACAAAATAATCCAGCTTTTATGGGAATTTGACATGAACACAGAACAATTATAGGATAAATTAATTAAGTCACTTAGTGAAAAGATTAAGTAGATGTAGAGCAATGGAATAAAAAGATGTAACTACAGAATAGGCAAGGACTACCCAGGCTCATATAATTATCCTAGAGCAGAATTGTCATACTACTATAATGAGCCCTCTGGGAAATCCACTGCAGATTTCTTAATACTTAGCGGAGGTCACAGGTCAACACCAGGGGAGGACCATGATTATAATGCATCTTTTAAACCATAAACTCCTTTCCTTTTGTGAGTTTTATTCAACTTTTCAGATTCGCTCAGCACATATTACAATTCATAGTGGGATGATGTTAACTATGCAAACTAGGACAGAAATGGAAGTCTGGGCTCGGCTCTTCTGTAGACTTTACAGGATAGCAGTAAAGTGGTCAAGGAGCAGCTCAGTCAACGCCTACACTTTAAAAATCAATGGGCAGAAACTAGTGCACATAAAAAAACCTGTTAAGGGATTAAGTGAACAATAAAGTGTATTACACAGCGGTGCAGGGGGAATGTCAAGTGAGTAGGTTTTACTAGCCAAGTATGGAGGAAATGTGCCAGAGTGTCAGAGCTCCTCGGGTGCTTGGTCTTCATCACTGGAGATTACAAGAAAAGGTCTTTGTTTGGAGATTATATAATGTATGTAAACTTTATTCAGCGAGAACAGAAAGGTCTACAGATAAAAAATCAAAAGGGTTATACGTCTTCTACATCCCATACTACTTACAGTTAAAGCACAGTATAAATGAAACTCTCTATCCACCCCAAGCTACTAGAGTCACCCACCTTTCAAACCACTGCAGTCATCTGTTTCCTTACTATAGTACTTAAAAGGGATATTCCCATCCGATAGGTGCAATATTCTCACTAAATTAAGTTGGTTTGATGAGATAGCTGCCAGAGGTGACATCCTATCAAATCTTGTATAGTGGGGATCCCAATTGTTTACAGATTTGTAGACAATGCTGTAAGATTCTGTGAATATTCTAATCCATGCAGAGAACATGCTCCGTACATTCTGCAGTTAGTGTAGCTCTATTCCCTTTACCGTCTGACATTGAGTAAATGCCCCCCACCCTTATCACAATCCATAGAATCTTAATGAGCCTTATTATTAATGAGCCTTACAATTAGAAACAGGAAGGTGCTTCCAATGTGGGTGCTGTTTAAGTCCTGTGCACACAAGATACATTTTTTTTCAACAGCTAGCAGACGTTCCTATTTACTTCTATGGGATTTATGGTTTATGACGGCCCTGAGCCAACTCTGTAAGCCTCAACACTAGGAGTAGGGTCTATTTTTGCCCAAGTTTGCAACTCCCATGCTGATGGCTGTCCTTTTCTACTGTCATTGACAGATGAAACATGGGGCACAAACAAAGGACGTGTTTGTGTGCACCAGGCCTTTCTGCTATGGTTGTCCAGAGGATGATGTGTCCTCACAGAAGTTCTGGTAGGCCTAAATGGGTTAAGTTAGAGGTGGTCCATATCATATTACGATAAGGTGCACATACTAGTAGTAGTCTTTCAAATATAAATATAAAGATGCACTAAGTTAAAAGGGTCTGAAAAAAGTAGCATGTCCTTTCAATACAACTCTTTTCTGTTTTCCAGTAATCCAGTTATACACAATTTTATGTTATGTTTTATGTTACTTGGTGCAACACCATGAATGCAATTACATTTTTTCTACACCGTTAGCCCCCTGAAATTCAATAAATGAAATGCAAATTAATTATAACATAAAGTACCCCAATTAATTAGATTGATCCCCCTGAGTTTGTACATAAAATGCTTCCCACAAACTAATTTTAGCATATACCGTGAGTGACCCTTTAATTAAAATATGTACTCAGTTCTCTGTAATATTATAATATATTGCCTCCCACGTGAACTGTAATAGCTATAATAGTTCTGTACAGAAATACATTGCCAACAACAAGCTCAGTGCAGACATACTGCACCAGAACCGAGGTTCGTACAGGAATACAGAACCAGAACCATGGCCCCTTCAAATGAATTACTGAATACAGATCCCCTATAATGAATTGGAGCAGGTATCAAAGTATCATAGTATATAAGGCCGGAAAAAGACGCAAGTCCATCAAGTCCAACCTTTAAGAATGAAATAAATGTTTTATCCCCATAACCCATGATATTTTTGCTCTCCAGAACGCCAGAAAGTGTATTACAAAGTTTTCTATTATCATTGCAGTATTCAGTTACAACGTTTTGTCAAATGTTTAGTTAAGGGAAGGGTTTTTTGACAGGATAAAAATATTGCTGACAGATTTTAACAGTAGTTTGTCAATATCTGATTTGTGATGGGATCTAACATTTGGCATCCCCAACGATCAACTGTTCTTAGTAGTGCATGTACAGAGAGTAGAACAGAAAACAGACAGCTGCATTCTTTGTGTAGTGGCTAGACCTGGTTACTTAAGATGAAATCTTACTTCAATGGGAGCTGAGCTGCAATTACTGAAGACAAAATAAAGGTAAATCACACTGTACTCGTGCATCTCTACCTCAAATATTCTAAACTAAACTGTATCTAATGTAGAGCTCTAAATAATTTATGGGTCATTTATAAAAGCATTACAATTAATTACATATTCATTAATTATGACTCTCACTCATGACTTCAAAAAGACAGAATAACTATGTCCACGGCCTTGTGACTACTGTATGGGAAGTCTGTATTATGATGCATCACCTAGACCAGTGGTGGTGAACCTATGGCACGGGTGCCAGAGGTGGCACTCAGAGCCCTTTCTGTGGGCACCCAGGACTTCACCCCAACACAGAGTTTGCCAGCTTGTACTTAAGGCTTTCTCCTGTGATCCAAGACAACCCAGGACGTGCCATGCTCAGTGCTATTTTAAAGCGACATTGTTGGCTGCTAGGACTACAGGATGAGCAAGAAGGTGTGGATAGAGATGGATTGTCATTGGAGCTCCTGCTCTGGATCCCCTGATTCTTCCTCTTCAGGGGACCCTGGAGGGAAACTAAAATCCAAATTTCTCCATCCTCTTTCTATTGTATTGGTGAACTCAGGATGCCAATACGATTAAAACCTGTGATAGTGCAGGGATCAATAAGTTACTGCTTAATTTGTCATGTCGGCACTTTGCGACATATTTAGGTTGTAGCTTGGGCACTCTGTCTCCAAAAGGTTCGCCATCACTGACCTAGATCATCATGGTTCTTATAAATCAAACAAATATCTCTGCTGGCTTTCAACCGGAAGCTTCATTGTTAACTTCCTGTGGATGGACGGCAGTCCCTGTGTCATGTGATGTCACACAGGTCCACGGCTCATTATAACACACAGCTCTGATTACTCTCTGTGTGATATCACATGACCATGGACCTGTTTGGGAAATGGTAAAATCACTAAAGGGAGTAAACAATGAATAAAAAGCAAGAGATGTAGAAAACAGTGAGGAATTTATACAGAATTTATACAATTGGAAAATTGTATAACTTTTCATTACGCAAACACATATCGCCCCCAACATTAAAGATACCAGTCAGGTGGCCACCCTAAGTACCCAACAGTACGGAACCCCATATGGTTAAATATTAACTACAGCTAGTCAGACCAGAGGGAGTAGTAAATCACATGTTGATTTGAACAAGAATGTATGTGAACTGTCCAAAAGTCCGACCTCACTTGGTCCTGTAGGAATGCTCCTACCCAGTAACACGCCCTGAATTTAATAAACAATTGCATTGCTGCTGTTTTACTATTGACCTCGGTGACTTACATAAGAATGGAAAAGTTTACAATTGAACGATTAACTTGTTTTATTCTAATCTCTTCTAATCTCTCTCACGATTTGTGGACTAGAGAGAAGGCAAGCACAGAAATCTCTATTCTTTAAAGAATGACTCAGGGGTTTATGAAAGACGGAGGAAACATTGTTTCCGCAAGCCACAGTATTTCTACAGTTGGCACAAGGCAAGAAGTTATCAGTCGTAGAGGAGAAGCCAAGTACCATGTGAGTGTTGTGGGTAACGATTTGTATTTGCTAGTGAGTAATAGTATAAATACAAGTGTAAATATATACAGGGATGTTGCCCATAGTAATCCATTAGATGGCCCTTGTCAATGCCTATATCATTGCCCTATGACCAGATTTCCTTTTACGAAAAATTCTAAAAAAATTTCTGAAGGGGGGTTCATATTAGATTCACATATGCAGTTATGCCCAAGGATGAATACAAAAAGCTACTTGTGTAAATCCAGCATCATAGTGACATATTGGGTGGATTCGGTACTTCTGGGGCCCCAATAAAGTTTGTGAAAAGCTGAATGGCAGGGCATGGAGTCTATTTAATAACCAAATATAAAACATTGACCTTTGGGCTCCAGTCAGTTCTCTTTGGGACACTAAACCACACAGGGCTCCTTGTTTAAGAACTCTATCCAATGTAGCATTAAAAATAAAACATGTTATAGATGGAGTCCCGCTCATTTCAGCAGTTAAAGGATTCCTTTGACTTGCTGAACTCCTTCCACTGTTATATCTTCAGCTCCGCCATGCAATAAACACACAGTTTCCAGGTGATCAGTTGGTAGAAAACTCCTTCCCTGTTCCCCTCATCCTCCTCCAGGCCAGTTGTGCAGAGAGTTACTATCCACTCACATCAAACGAACACCTGCATTGGCGAGGGCAAAGTGGGAGAAGGACCTCTTTCCGTTGACGGAGGAGTGGGATCTTGCTCTCTCTTTGCCTAAACTGACCTCCTCCAACTTGGGGGACAGAAGGTTCCAGGTATATATACTTCATCAAGCATATCTAACCACTAATAGGGTTAGTAAATTTCACCCAGGGTTTCCGGACCTCTGTCCTAAGTGCTCTGAGACCTCAGGAACCTTTTTTCACCTATTATGGACCTGCCCTGTGGTTAATTGGTTTTGGGAGCAGGTTCGTAAATTTCTGTTCGATAAAATTGGAATGGCTGTCCCAGATGACCCTAAGCTCTGTCTCTTTCTGGTAGACTCTGAATTGTTCCAATCCACTGCAGAACGTGATTTCAATATAGAAACTTTGTATTATGCTAGGAAAACAGTAGCTTGATTTTGGATGGCTGCACATGAAGGCAGTGAATAACACCGCCCCACTCAAACAGTGGCTCTTTATTCATAGGAAGAAGGATAGGAGGTTCCATGCCATCCGGGACATATGGCTTGACTCTCCCTTTACTGTGGTTTCTTAAATTCTATTCTAGGCACACTCTCACTGGCATAAAGGAGTCTCTCTCGTCCTTATCTAGTTACACCATTAGAGGTGGTCCTGGGGTGGGAATATGGTGCAGGTGCATGGTTGGGTGCTTTGTGCTGTTTGTGGTTTAAATTTGTCTATCGTTACTAGGGCATGTACTAAATTCTATTGGGACCGGGGGCCCCCATGATCCATGTCTTGGATCGCGGGCACACCCATGCTCCTCTTGGTGGCGCGGCTCCCCCTGGCCCAAATTTACCTCTGCATGATCCGGCTCCCATCCCATCCCGGCTAGGCTACGTGCTCGTCCGCGCTCCCTAAGGCGTGCGCCGGCACTCATCATTCCCCACCAGATGTTTGAGCTACCTAGTCATTGTGAAAGTCTCCCAGCGTTTCTCCTGTGCTCCGTGTTATTGGTCCAGTATTCCCGTATTCCAGTGTCCCCTGCTCCTGTGTGTTCCTCCATTCCTTTCCCGTACTCTTGTGTGTTCCTGCGTTCCTGTTCCCGTGCTCATGTGTGTTCCTGCGTTCAGGTTCCCATGCTCATGTATGTTCCAGTCAGTTCCAGAGTTGTGCCTGGATCTCCCTTTGCTGACCCCAGATTGGACTTGAGTTTGCATCTCTGCCGCCTGCCCTGACCCTGTGCCTGAACCATACCACAAGTCTGTTTCCTGCAAAGGTACCTCGACCTTGGCTGCCACAGCGGGCTAGTTGCACCTGTGGAACGACCTGGTGATACCCTGACGCAGCGAGACCATCCCGCTTTGCGGCGGGGTCTGGTGAAGACCGGGTGCCACTTAGATTCCAGTCCCAGTTGTTGGCTAGTACCACCTCCCACGGTAGCCCAAAGGATCTACCAGACCCTGAGAGAAGCCATTGTTGTACAGCGCACTTTGCACATGTATGATTATAAACATAAAATCGGTATGAATGTAAGGAGTAGCAGAGATGAATCCGATTGGCTTATTAGGCTTATTGTTGTTCTACATGTATGCTTCTCTGTTTTCTCCAGAGATGGACCACTTTTTCCCATTGTCCTGGTATAAATAAACAAAAAAGCATCAAAAACTGCACTGCTTATTGTACACCCCTGTAAAAACGGCAATACTTACAGGGATTGTCCAGCTTTACCAATCGGTGCTGATTCAACTGTTAATATATCTTTATAAGAATCAAAGCTTTGTTCTACTTATACAAAACTCTAAACCCCCTGCATAGACATAAACAATAAATATGGCGGCTTTCAAGATGACGACCGTGTTCTGGACATAGCATAATAGACAGGCCCCCTCACCAATTATTTGCTGGGGTATTCAGACATGGCATTTTTCCTTGTGTTCATTCAATGCAAGGTTGCCCTGGAACTTTTGACTTACCCTGTGATGCCCCACATTACTTGTCATTCAAGAACCAATTGAATACAAAACCAGCACAGGTTTATGTCCATTGAGAAAAGCGAGCATAAAAAGGAAGTAAAAAGTTTAGAGTCATTATCGATATGTTGTAATAACCTCTTTTTGATGAAAAACTGAAACTAAACTAAAAAAAAATAGCTCTATTTGTTCTATTAAAAAATGTTCCGCTGATTCCTCTTTATACGCTGGTCATTTTCTATGTCCCACACAATGTAAAGAATTTGCAATGTAAAGATTTTCAGGCCATTTGCTAGAAATCCAAAATCAAGTATGATAACCTGGGAACACTTACTCATAGATCAAGGCACAGTGACTGTGGTAATATTCTTATATTTGTTATCCATGGCCTCCTTCCTTCTAAAATCAACTTTAAACTCATGCTAATAAGCCAGGACTGTGTGCTCAATGCTGATGAGAACAGGAAGATCAGGGGGGAGGGTGAGACTGAGACCTGCTGCTGCACGGTTAACAACTTTTTTGTACAGCCATAGCACCCTAGCAGAGGGGCTAGGGTAGTCCTTCTGCACATTAGCATAAAAGCTGATTTTAGAATGAAGAAGGCCATAGATTACAAAAATAAGAAGATTACGGTAGGCCACGGTGCCTGGATCTATGAAAAAGTGCTCATGGTTTATCATGATGGATTTTGATGGTAGATTTTGTTTGAATCTTTATATAGGAAAAGTTAAAGTCTAAGGTAAAAACAGAGCCTAAACTTTAACCATGACCTTTACGGTCTTTCTGCACCAGATGTGGTGATGTCCCATTCTTCAATGTGTTACTGATGTATTCAGGCCTCAACAATCACATTCGGGCACATTTACTTGCCCGGTCCAGAGAGTTCCCTGGTCCGTCTATGATGCACTCTGCCGCGATTCATAGTATCATAGTATCATAGTATATAAGGCTGGAAGGAGACACAAGTCCATCAAGTCCAACCTTCAAGAATTAAATAAATGTTTTATCCCCATAACCCGTGATATTTTTTATCTCCAGAAAGTCATCCAGGCCTCTCTTGAACATGTACATAGAGTCGGCCATAACAACCTCCTGCGGCAGAGAGTTCCATAGTCTCACTGCTCTTACAGTAAAGAACCTTTGTCTATGGCTATGGTAGAATCGCCTCTCCTCTAAGCGCAGAGGATGCCCCCTTGTCCTGGTCACAGGCCTAGGTATAAAAAGATCTTTGGAGAGATCCTTGTACTGTCCGTTCAGGTATTTGTACATTGTAATGAGGTCTCCCCTCAGTCGTCTTTTTTCTAAACTGAATAATCCCAAATTTTGTAATCTGTCAGTGTATTCTAATCCCCCCATTCCCCTAATAATCCTGGTTGCTCTCCTCTGCACCCGTTCCAGCTCTACTATATCCTTTTTATACACTGGTGCCCAAAACTGTACACAATATTCCATGTGTGGTCTGACCAGGGATTTGTATAAGGGCAAAACTATGTCTTTATCATGAGAATATATTCCTCTCTTGATACATCCCATAATTTTATTTGCTTTAGCAGCAGCCGCCTGGCTCTGGTCACTAAAATTAAGTTTACCATCCACCAATACCCCTAAGTCCTTTTTGCTCCAGTTTTACTAAGTAATTGACCGTTTAGAACATAATTATACTTTGTTTCCAAAGTGCATAACTTTACATTTATCTACATTAAACCTCATCAACCATTTCTCTGCCCACTCCTCAAGCTTCCACAAATCCCTCTGTAATGCTAAACTATCAACCTCAGTATTTATTACTTTACACAGCTTAGTATCATCTGCAAATATTGAAACTTGACTGTGTAAACCCACTATAAGGTCATTAATAAAAATATTAAAAAGAAGTGGCCCCAATACTGACCCCTGTGGCACTCCACTGGTAACATCAACCCAATCTGAGAATGTGCCATTAATGACGACCCTCTGTTTTCTATCACTAAGCCAATTACTTACCCAAATACACATATTTTCTCCTATTCCCAGCAGTCTCATTTTATATACCAACCTTTTATGTGGCACGGTGTCAAATGCCTTTGAAAAGTCCAGATATACAACATCCACAGCGTCCCCCAGATCCAGTCTTGAGCTTACCTCCTCGTAGAAACCAATCAGATTAGTCTGACAGGACCGATCTCTCATAAACCCATGCTGACTCTGGGTTATAAGGTTGTGCACAGTGAGATACTCCAGGATAACAAACCCCACAAATATTTTCCCCACCACAGAAGTTAGACTCACGGGTCTGTAGTTTCCAGGATCGCTATTTGATCCTTTTTTGTATATTGGTACCACATTTGCTATGCGCCAATCCTGTGGAACATAACCAGTCCTCAGTGAATCTTTAAATATTAAAAATAACGGTCTGTCTCATGCAGAACCCGGGGATGTATGCCATCGGGCCCCGGTGATTTATCTATCTTAGTGGTTGCGAGGTGGCGCCGTACCTCTTCCTGGGTTAAACTGTTGACATTCCAAAAAGAATTTACATTATTCCTCATTGTGTCTTCCACCAGGGGATTTTCCTGGGTAAAGACAGTTGAGAAGGCGACATTCAGTAGATTGGCACTTCCCTCATCTCCTTCCACCATTCACCATGGTGAACCTTTTAGAGATCGAGTGCCCAAAATAAGACCCAAAACACACTAGCTTTTCCCAAAGTGCCAACACAGCAATTTAGGCAGTAACAAACGTATTGCCACCAGAATCTTTGAGCTCCAATCCGACCCTGTCCACACCTTCTCACTCTTTGGACAGGACCAAGCAGCACAGGATGGGTCACTTTAAAATAGCAGGGCACTACTTGGACTGCTTGAGACTGCAGGAAGGTGCCATGCCTGGCAAACTCTGTGCCTGGGAGACTGCCAGCGTGCCAACAGAAAGGTCTCCGGGTGCCATCTCTGGCACCTGTGCCATCGGTTCACCACCACTGTCCTAAGTATAGGCCGTTTATTGAGGAATCCTTGACATTCCCCTAAATATCTGAAATTCCAGATTCTATAAGTTTCCTATTTTCAATAAATGAACGTAAAACACGTGGCTCAAGACCTCAACAGTGGAAGTCTCTCTTCATTCTGGTTCATAGAGTAAGTCTTTTAGATGGGACACCATTTATGACATCCACAAAGGCATTGCGCTAGAACTATCCTGGTGACTCATGTTTACACCCTCAAAACCGTCTTACCTTGGACCTTGGGGTAAAAGCAGCGTATACCAGTGTGGCTAACTCCAAACAGCTCATGGCTGGTTTCCTCTTATGACTTGATGAATTTATGTTCATCCCAATAATGTTCTACAGAAGAAATAGGGATGAGTACAGCACAACATACTTGTATATTTTAAAATAACATTCCAAGCAAGGAAAGGACTGTGTCTACTCTCACCCTGTGTCTTTATAGTATCTTTCTCTCCCCTATAACACCATTCATGGACTGGACATGGTTTACAATGGAGGGTCCCGTCTGCAGAGCTTGGTACAATGAAGCATTAGTTCTGGCCTTCCCCTTTCATGTCATGCTTTAAAACATTCACGTAACATAATGAGATTTCACAAGTGGCAAGTCGAAACTGCTCATGGGGCTCTACAGGGTCCCTCTCTCGATCATGTAGAGAACAAACTCCTTTTATACAGGTCTGGTTTAGGGATTATGTAAGGGACTGTTTGTCTGCTTCCCACAGGGAAGAGAATAATTGTTCTAAACAGGGAAGAAGGATCTTTTAAGATGTAAAAAAGATTTTTGACAATTATTATTCATTTTCTGACAATTGTTTTACAGTTCTCCATTGTACATCATCCCTGTCCCCAAAAAGGATGGGGGCAAATTGAGACCCATTGTAAGTCTGGTTAGAATGTTCCCAATATGTCAATATGTTTCCAAGCAAATTTTGACCAAAACATCTATATGGTTAGGTGACAATAGTACCTAGCACTGTACGTACCAGGTCAGACTATCCTGACCCCTACAAAAGCCCAAAGGACTGGCCATCAGGTGGCATAAGTAGTGTTGGACAAGAAATCCTGTCTGTAATTTATACATATATTTAGCATGGAGCATCTCAACTATCCAATGCATTTATTTGAACATATTAAAAGATTATACAACAAATAGCTATGGTGGGACACAATATCAGATTTTACTGGTGGGCCCAAGATATTCTTGTCTGACACTGCCAAAGTGAATTCTTCTGGACTTTCTTCGTCTCCCTCCTCCTTGCCTCAGTTTTATGGTCTGCTCATATGGGGGGTGGCTTCTGTAGAAGATAATGGGGAAAAAAATGGACTTTTAGAGTTGTTTTTTTGGAGAGGTTTCACTGTTCTTCTTTTTTACCTTTGTTTTGCTTCTTCCTCATTCTGGTCCTTTACACCTGATCTCTAGGGGGGTAACTTGAGGGGGAGCAGATGCTTCAATCAGACTGGGTCCCATGAGCCTTATTGGGGCCCATATGGTATCTTTTCCCCATAACTATACAATTATATTTTTGTGTATATACTTATTTAGGGGTTCTAGCATGCTTCTTTGTGTAGGGGGCTGGCACTGGGGCTATCCCATGGGCATTTAATCGCAGATGACAAAACGCATTAGGATCGGCACAGTGCATGTGCCAGCCAGGGAACACTAGCCAACAGCCTTGAAAGAGAAAAATAGGAGAAAATAGTCCCCAACTGTACAGGGGAGCTGTTGGGCTCCGATACACCCCCATTGCGCTTATTTCTCATTTGTATATAGCAAATATTCTTAAACATGTCTCCTTTTATCTACTATCATTTCATTAAACCATGTCTTCTCTGACTCTATGTTATGCTTTACATTTGTATTGAAACACTATAGGGTTAATCAGAGATGATAAATTTATGTTGACTGCAATTGAGGCAATAAAATCGCCTGGATTTATAGCTGCACAGACTTTAGCGCTACAAAGGCGCTTCGTTCTTTTGACAGAATTCGTTTAATGCCTCTGATGTGCCTTATTTTCAAACGCGTTGATCTCCTGCCTATGTTATCGCCAAGCGGGCGGCATGGACGTCCTGCTGAGTGTACAGTGTGTAGCAGAACAGCAGGCCTTTCTATCTTCTACAGGGAAGCAAAGAGAATGTATCACCTGCAGAGAGAAAGGAAGCACGAAAGGTTATGGCGATGGATGAAAATAAGCATACAGGAGCACACGAGGAACGCCATGCATCATGGTAACATAACCTGCACAATGTTACTCACCATAGTTGCTTCATGTGTTTTGCTTGCCATTTGTTGATATGAAAAATATTACGGTGCATATCTAAACTGTCTCACCCCTAGGATAACGGGCAGTTACTTAATAACCAATATTGGCATGTTGGAACCTCTTGACACCATTTTGCATGCAATTAGTTAATGGGTATAGGCCCCCTACTAAATAATAAAATGACCGCTTATTACCACTTGTAGTTTCCTACCATAGTCTTTCTTTATGAATTATACCGAATTCTAGCAGAAGAATAAGGATCAATCTTTAGCTGGAGACATTCACAGAAAATCCTGCATTCTTCTCCCTCTGGGAAGGCGGGTGGCACAGCAAAGAATTCACGTACCATGCGGCATCCAGAGAATAACATGGAATGAGATGACATGTGTGAGCGGAAGGAAGTAGATGATGGCTGGGAGATAACATTCTTGTACTGAGTGGCATGAAGGTCACTGGGGCCTGGATAATGGCTCATACAGGTAACACTGGCAGTCTGTGCTGAAGCCTGCAGCACTTTTCATCAGATCTGTATTACCTGTGCTTCTTCCAGTACTAGACAAGCACAAACACATGCACAGCAACAGAACTAGGAATCTATGCCCAAAACAATGTCCCTGCTGTTAAAACACAAGGCATTTTATTGTATTCAGTTATATGCTTGTTGTATATAGATACATGCCAACTATGTCATTCCACCACAACTGCCAACTTGCTTCATCTAACAGGAATTTCCTAATAGATCACTGGACACATAAATGATTGATAATAGTGGAAGTTACATGCTATTATTTTTTTAGGATTTGCCACCATGCCTTAGGCTGGTGCTATGTGGTTGTATGTGCAGGATGTGAGGTGGCTCACTAAGACTGCATTCTCATCTTTGTACTTTGCCAGGAAAGCTCTAACGTATATACTGGGCAGATCAATGGACGAATATATTTGTATACTGTAAAAAAACACATAATGGAAAGACTCAAGGTGCATTTTTATCCTGCTCCCTCCTGCTGAGGCAATGGGGGATGAATCACTGTGGGAAAGACCCTGTTGATGTTCACTCCTCCTCCTGGGTTGAGACGGAAGAGTAGGACTACATATCCCACTCTATGAGCAGTGGGATACGTCTTGGCCCTCCGTAGAACAGGTACGTCGGGAATCCTCTGGTCACATCCTTACAATGTAGAGTCAATGTGAATGTGGACAAGTTAAATGGAAGATTAAAATGTAGAGGATACAATGGAGAATTCTGTACTTATGCATTGAGGCCCCAGAGCTTTTGTGATGCTACCAATGCCACTGCAGTCAAACTATCCTGCCCCTGACACTGCTAACCTGGCTGAAGAGAATTCCTGAGGGTGGGAAAGCAGGTGAGAGAGACAGTGGCATTGTGTTACTCATCTCTGCTATATTATTAACCACTCCCTCAGGAAGGTGGGGCTTGGGAGTGACGTTGGCTACGTTAACATGAATCCACCTTGGGTCGCTGGTGACACATTCTCTTTACCGTTATTCAGTTCTTTTAGGACCTCATATGGTTCCAGCCTTATTTACTTCTTATGGAAGTAGTAATCTGGGCCATACAGTAGACTGGACTAAAACCATATGAGGTCATATTCCATTTACATATATCAACAGAATATTTTAGACACATACTATGCAACACCACTGTAAAAAGAATGATATGTGATGGAGACCACGAAATATAGATGCCCAATTTTGAATAGGTTATTGGTCTTAAAGGTATCGTAAAGGGGAAAAAAAATCAGGCATTGGAAATCAGGCACTTCAAGTTCTAGGACACGGGTGCATCTCATGCTTTTTGCACCCCCACACTTGCACACCTGAGAGCAAGTTATTCTTCTATAATTCAGTAGATTAACCCTGTCCTATACAATGGGGGATTAAAGGCATAATGCTCACCTGCAAACACAGCCATCATTCGCTAACATCCCAATACCAGCAGAGTGAACAAGAACTGGTATGAACAGCCCCTGCCATTGTTTAGTTGTTGAAAGAGCGCCCTATTGTGGTGGTTGTTGTGGGAGCATTGGTTCTGCATTGGCCAAACGCCAAAGGATTCTCATATCACTTCCAAACATAAGTATAGGAAAAGAGATTTAACCAAAGACAATGTCCACTAAAGGGGTTAAACTTTGTTAAAATGCTGCACTTTTATCATCTCATCTCACGTTACCTTCTATAGAATGTGATGGCAGCGTGACTATGTGACATTCCCAGCATTCTCATTTTCTTATTTGTACATGACTGCAGATTGCAGATTATGGCCAGAGATATGGCAGAACTAGCAGCGCCGATGCAAATTATTAACTTGTACAAAATACTTTGCTAACCCTATTTATCAGCACAACCTCTCCTTCCCCTGACATGTCTACTTTTATTAAAACCTGTAGGAACAGGTAGGAACATCTCTACTTAGAACGTTACATTATGCCGTTCACTGTGGAGATGTGGCTCCTTTTAATGACAGGCGTCGTATTATTACGCCGCCGCGCCTTTAACCCTGTATGGGGGGATCTCACAGGCTGAGCCCTCTCCATACATTGGGGCACATTTACTAAGGGTTCGCGGACCGCGATTCTTTCGGGTTTCCTGAATTTTTTCCTTTTTGCGCCAAATTGCCCCTGGTTTTTGGCACATACGATCGGATTGTGGTGAATCGGCGCCGCCTTTCATGCGGCACAAATCGGGGGCTTGGCCGTCGGACAACCAGACAAATGGCGGAATTTAAAATACAAATTGTGTCACAAAATCAGCACTCACATACACCGGGAAGAAGAAGGTGTACTCCGGCGGACCTCAGAGTGGGAAGCGACGGATGCAGGAAATTGGGCGCACAAGCTATGTGAATCGGGGAAGATCCGAATACTCGTCGGACAACGAACAGCGGGGATCGCGACGGGACAGGTAAGTAAATGTGCCCCATTGTGTATGACTGCTGTATTAAACCACATGACCACAGCACTGACATGATTGGGGCACATGCAGGCCACTACTGGATTGTGGAGGCTCCCATCAAACAAGCACCACTCAAACAGGCTACTGAAGGTGAAGCAATATATTAGCAATAGATGGGGGGAATTTATTAATGTGTCTCAGGCTCCAGAACTGAAGAGCTGGTCACCACTACTCTAGTGCTGCATTAGATTCATCATTGTGATAATAAATCTGTCGCAGTATTAGACTGTCCAGTTCTACTTTTAGACCTGCTTTTAGCCGACCTATAATGTGCACCATATTTTGGGGCACCCTTCTTAATTTTTTAGCGCATGGACTAATGTACATATGACCACACCCACAACTCAGAACAAATGGTCTAAAAGCCTTCATATATGTCTTTGAAAGTATTTGCACATATCCATCCTTTTCGAGCGCAGGAGCTAAAATGAATTCCCCCATTATAAATAGTATGGATGAATCTGAACCCCTAGGGAAGTGGTGTCAAACTCATTTTTCACCTGAGCTTGCCCTGACAGAGACGAATGTTATTTTATTACTGTATAAATGTATTTTTTCAAACTGTTTAGTAGTTACATTGATACAGAGTTACCATTATAGTCCACCATTTGAGGGCAATCAAAAAGCTGAACTAGAGAAAGCGGCATGGTCCATATGTAGCCAGTAGTCCCCTCCACATCATAGTCAGTGGTCACATTGCTCTCATAGTGCCCCATAAGGTAACCACTACACACAGTGCCCTCACACGTTAGACCAGTAGTCAATTTGCTTGCACACAGTAGTCAGTAGTCAAAGTACCTCCACAAAGTAGCCAGTGCCCTCATACGATATATGAGTATGCAGCAGCAGTCCTCATCTCTTCTGCTGTGTGCGTCATCTGTAAGAAGCTCTTAAAGAGGACCTGTCATCTGTGAAAACTGCACTAGCAGCTGCTTACTAAGGTATCATAGTATCATAGTATATAAGGCTGGAAAAAGACGCAAGTCCATCAAGTCCAACCTTTAAGAATTAAATAAATGTTTTATCCCCATAACCTGTGATATTTTTGCTCTCCAGAAAGTCATCCAGGCCTCTCTTGAACATGTACATAGAGTCGGCCATAACAACCTCCTGCGGCAGAGAGTTCCATAATCTCACTGCTCTTACAGTAAAGAACCTTTGTCTATGGTGATGGTAGAATCGCCTCTCCTCTAGGTGCAGAGGATGCCCCCTTGTGCTGGTCACAGGCCGAGGTATAAAAAGATCTTTGGAGAGATCATTGTACTGTCCGTTCAGGTATTTGTACATTGTAATGAGGTCTCCCCTCAGTCGTCTTTTTTCTAAACTGAATAATCCCAAATTTTGTAATCTGTAAGGTAATCGGCTCCTAGTGCTAAAACAGATGCCGCAGTGTTACACTGCTAGCGTTATCAGAAACCTCTGATAACGCTAGCAGACACTGCCTCGCTGTACAATAGAAAACGCCAGACCTCTCTGTAAGTGGTTGGGTGTATTCATGATGAGGCAGGATTAGGGGCGTGAAGCTCGGCAGTCACCACCGGCTTATGGAGTAGGAGGGGTGGTCCGAGGGTGAAGCAGCACCTCGGAATGCCCCCTCATGAATGCGCCCGGCCGCTTACAGTGCGGTCTGGCATTTTCTATTGTACATATCTGCAGTGTTTTCTAGCGTATGTCAGCATGCTTGGTATACAATCCTTCATCCTGGTGGTAGATGTTCTTTAAATTATTCCCCCAATAATTGTTGGGTTCTTCCCACCCCACACAATAAACTGAATGGGGCTTTAGCCTCACATTCTATGTTGGACAAACACAGCATGATGCTGCACAGATGTCACATATTATATTTCTCCATCTAAATTTCACTCTATAATATACAGGCGCCTAATGTAGTCGTCTGCATTAATCCTTCCACGGCTGAAGTCAGGTTACTGGTATACATGTATTTTTAATGGAAGATTTTTTTCAAAGCATCACAGGTCCTTGGTCCTTTAAACAGAAGAAAACTTCACATAAAAATGGAATTTTGTAGTGTTGCTCGGTCTCTCTTGGCCATATTAGTATCTTCTTCTCTCATCTGGGAAGAAAATATATTTTTGCCATGTGTAAATGTAAACTGAGACAGTCAGGCATCACCCGCAGATGGCATTGTGCATCTTGCACATAAGGATCCAGCAGAACAAAGCATTTTTCGAGGACGGGCAACTTCAGATACAGAAACCTGGCGCGTTCTTGTGCTGTGTGAACAATACGCAGGTGCCACTGTCACTGTGGAGACAACTTCAATAGATTTCATTCCAGCCAGAGAGAATGTTTAAGTTGAGGATGTGAGGGAAATGGCAAGATCACAAGAGCGCTTCTCTCCACCCCTCCCATCCCATTGTACTGCCCCCTGCTGTGCTACCAGGCTTTGATGCATTAATTGGCACCTAGAATCAAAAGGAGGAGCCTACAAGCAGCTTAATGCACTGAAGCCAACCATGGCTGAGACATAGGCCATCACTTGTATTAAAATAATTGGTTCTGTTAATTGTGATGATTGCTGATGATGGCATTTCCACCATTTTCTACTGAGATTCACGTTGTTTTCCGCTTAGATTATGATGGAGTGTGCTAGTACATCCACAGAGATGTTTACCGCGTCCTGATACATTACCTAGCAGGGCATCCATATCTAGTGATGCATGGAGTATTGCTGCCATCAGTAGATGTGCTGCTTCATATGCACAATAGCGAGCGCCAATTAGGATTGACACCTCACATAGACGACTCTTTCTTCCAGGGTCACTTTTATTTTCTCTAGTTCCCTTGGGAACAGGAGCTGTAGCCTGATATATTAGGTTTATGTATTGTGTATTGAAACAACATTTAGCTTCCCCCCCCAGGGATCAAGGATTGGAACTTTGCTATTAGGTAGCATGTATGTTCCAGAAGCAGGTGCTTATACATAATTTATGGTGCTTAGAAGGAGGATGGTGAGGGTGGAAGACATTTCTCAGGCAGGTAAAATCATTGTGGCAAATATTTATTTATCCCTGTTTTAAAGAGACAGAAGAATGGATGAATCTGAAAAATAGAGTCGATTGTTTCTAGAAACAATGCCATTGTTGTGTCTAGTACTGCATCTCAGCCCTGACTAAAGTATACTCAGAGGGAATATAGTATCTGTATTTTACTGATCTCTTCTTATTATGTATAAGCTCTTGACATATACACTTATACTAATACTGGCAGGCAAAGGTGCAGTTTTTGCCTCTGTCTGCCCAGGATATATTGTATGTTTATTGATTTGGTAAGCTCTGTGCGGCGCTGTGTGTGCTATATAGATAAAGGAATTATTATGCTATGTATTTTCATCCTGCTGCGAAGTGTACGATCAGTGGAAGCCATTGAAGTTTATTGAGGGACAGATGCAGCAGTACTGCATCCTCCTCCTGACCTCTGCTGAACATAAATGTCACACAGCAGAAAGGAAACCCCAATAATGTCACTGTCCATAAAAGGACTGTGGGTTCAATGGGGAAACAGCCCAAAAATCAGCAGCAGACAATCACTGCTGTTGTTTAAAAAGAGGCACTGGGAGACATCTCCTCCCAACATATCCTCCCAAGGTATGGCAAAAAAACATGGTATGAATCTAGCCTTATCTGCTTTATTTTATTTTCTGTACATGATTATAGGGTTATCCATCTTACCTGAGCTCTTATTAATAACATTTAGAGTTGTGTTTACTGCAGCTATATGGACCAAGCAAGGACCTGTGTCAATGTGCAGGGAGACGTTTGATAAGATGTGACCATCATGGTAAGCTGTCATGGGAACATACATTTAGAGAGGTTTTGGTGTATAGTGATACAAAATCCTTGCTAGGTCACAGCCGTAACTGGTGAGAACATAGAAAGATTCAGGCACAATCCTAGGTTGAACATGTTGGAATTGTTGAGTTGTAACATTATAACTTAGTAGAGCACATTTCATCCCTGTTGTATAAGACCACCTTGAATTATTGCAGAAGAATACAGGAAAAACTATATCTGTGGTTACTGCTTATAGTCTGATTTGTCAGCTGTGGTCAAATACAAATCAATTACCTTTAGCCACAGACCGTGCAGGAACAGAACATCTGTCAGATACTATATCAGCCTAGACCAGTGAGCATTAAAGGGGTAATTCAAGTAAAATGATAGCTAACAGTTTTCTGCTGTTTAGTTTTGTTCCCCACTTACACCCAATGAAACACCATGTGAAGCAGCCCAGCAAATGATTGGTTCTAATAAATACCCCCCTTACCTATCTCTGTCACTCTTTCTCTGACAGAGGGACAGTGTGAGAGGCATATGTCTCTTACTCCAGCTTATTCCTACACAGAATAGTGCCCCTCAGTGTCTCCACATTGCCTAAAAAGCCCCCTTACTTTAACACTCCACCCTCTATAATGCCCCCTTTATTTGGCTCCCATACTGTTTAATGTCCTCCTATGGCCTCCATATAAAATAGTCCCTATTGTGGACCACCATCATATAATGTCCTGCTTCATGTAGCACCCCCTCATTTAATGCCTCCCCTTCTTTTTGACCCCCACATATAATATCCCACTTTCTGTAGTCATCCCCACTGATGCCCCCTTTTTATAGCCCATCCCATTACTAATTCCCACATATATGGTGTTTTGACCCTTTGCTACTCCCTTTACTTGTTGCTGTTTCATTTAAAAAAAAAAAAACCCATTACATACTTACCTTTTTCCGTTCCCCAGCAGCCGACAGCTCCTTACATCACTATTGCAATCAACATACCATACTTCTTACTGTCTGGGACAGCTGGGCAGAGGCTGATATCTGGTACCTTATCCAGGTACTTTGATAAGTGTTTCCCATGGTTTCAGAATAAACACCGAAAGGGCAGTTTGGAAGTGTGTTTTTTTCCTGCCACTACTGCCCCTGCCTCCACAGGGTTTTATGGAATTCCTGGAATAGGAAATCTACCGTCAGGATGAAGGATTGTAAACCAAGCACACTTACATGCTGCTGTGTGTCCTCTCTGGCAGGATCTGCTCTTCTTTTAGTAACTTATGTCCTTGTTTTTTTTTTTTTTTAAAAGGCTTTATAAATTATTCAAATGAGCCTGAAGGGCTCAAGCCTCCATTAACATCTAAGTAGCCCAGAGCCCATCAGGCTCAGTTGCATAGTTTTTAAAGCCTTTTTTGTCACAACAAGGGCATAATACAATAGTGTTTTCTGCCAGAGGGCACACACACCAGCATGTAACTGTTCTTGGATTTACAATCCTTCATCCTGGTGATAGATTTCCTTTATGTGCACATCATAAAAAATGATGCATAGATAAATACACACTATGGAATTAAATAGACTCCTACTTAGGCTACTGTAACATCTATTTATGATGGATATTTTTAGCAGCTTCCACAATAGTAAATGGTTAATGGGTGCCAGTGTATGGTATCATTCACAGGTCACAGAATGTTATGCTATTCATTGTGAAAAGCTTCTAAACTGTTCATGATGCCTCTATATTAGAGATGAGCGAACATACTCGTCCGAGCTTGATGCTCGTTCGAGCATTAGCGTACTCGTAACTGCTCGTTGCTTGGACGAATACTTCGCCAGCTCGAGAAAATGGCATCTCCCGCCGTTTCGCTTTTTGGCGGCCAGAAACAGAGCCAATCACAAACCAGGAGCCTCTGCACTCCACCCAGCATGACGTGGTACCATACACGTCGATAGCAGTGGTTGGCTGGCCAGATCAGGTGACCCTGGAATAGACTAGCCCCTGCCTGCGCTGCTCGCATCATTCTGTGTCTGGATGCCGCTAGGGAGAGAGCTGCTGCTGCTGCAGGGATAGCGTTAGGGTGTTCTATTAGCTTACTGTTAAGCAGGAGTGAGCCTACAAGAACCCAGCAGCCCTTGTTAGGGCTAGAATAGCGTTATATATATTTTTTTTTTGTTTGCTTGTGGCTGGGCTTGCTGGCATTAGTAGTGCAGCTAGTACCATATTGTGAGGAATTTGCAGGGAGACTTGCGAACGTTATATTTAGCTCTTAGTGACATGCATATCCACCTCAAACACCAAAGTGGGACAATTTATTAGGGGTTTGATTGAATTAGGCACAGTCTGACGATTTTTTTTTTTTCAAAACTTAAAGTGACTTAAAATCCAGTTGTTGTGTGCTGTCAGTGTAGGTTAGAAATTAAGCATACAAGAACCCAACCGACTTTCTTAGGCCTATAATAGCGTTATATATATATATATTTTGCTGATTTGCTTGTGGCTGGCCTTGCTGGCACTAGTAGTGCAGCCAGAACCATATTGTGACGAATTTGCAGGGAGTCTTGCGAACGTTCTGTATAGCTCTTAGTGACACACATATCCATCTCAAACACCTAAGTGGGACAATTTATTAGGGGTTTGATTGAATTAGGCACAGTCTGCTTTTTATTTTTTTTTTTCAAAACTAAAAGTCATCAGGCACAGCACAAAATCCTGTTGTGTGCTGTCAGTGTAGGTTAGAAACTAGCCATAGCAATAGGATAGCATTGTTTTCTTAAAAAAACAAAAACACAAAAAAAACACAAAAAAAATTTACAGTTTACACTTTAATTTTGAAAATGTTGAACCTGAGGGCTAGGGGTAGAGGACGAGGGCGTGGGCGTCCCACTACTGCAGGGGTCAGAGGTCGTGGTCCTGGGTGGGGTGAGACACCACCTGCTGATGAGGGAGCAGGGGAACGCCGCAGAGCTACACTCCCTAGGTTCATGATTCAAGTTACTGGGACCCGTGGTAGAACACTGTTGAGGCCAGAACAGTGCGAACAGGTGATGTCGTGGATTGCAGACAATGCTTCTAGCCATTTGTCCACCAGTCAGTCTTCCATGCAGTCTACCCATGTCCCCGAAATCAGCACTCCTCCACCTCAGCCTCCTTCCCCCCAGTCTGCCCCCTCCCAGGAAAATTTGGCATTTGAACCAGCATACTCTGAGGAACTGTTTTCTGGACCCTTCCCAGAGTCACAAACCACTTGTCCGGATGCTGCTGAGCTCTTTTCCAATGCCCAGGTTTTCCACCGGTCGCAGTCTGTGGGTGATGATGACATTGTTGACGTAGTGGAAGAAGTGTGTAAAGAGGTGTCGGACGATGAGGAGACACGGTTGTCAGACAGTGGTGAAGTTGTTGTCAGGGCAGGAAGTCCGAGGGGGGAGCAGACTGAGGGATCGGAGGATGATGAGGTGACAGACCCAAGCTGGGTTGATAGGCCGGGTGAACACAGTGCTTCTGAGACAGAGGCGAGTCCTTGACGAGAACAGGTTGGAAGAGGCAGTGGTGGGGCCAGACGGAGAGGCAGGGCCAGAGCTGGTGCATCAGCGCCAAATGTTTCACATAGTGAAGCTCCCGTGGCGAGGGCTAGATTTTCGTAACACTGGAGGTTCTTTAAAGAAACACCGGATGACCGACGGACTGTGGTGTGCAACCTGTGTCACACCAGGATCAGTAGGGGTTCCACCCCTACCAGCTCAACCACCACCAGTATGAGCAGGCATATGAATGCTAAACACCCCACTCAATGGAACCAAGACCATTCACCTCCGGCCGGGCACACCACTGCTCCTTCCCCTGTGTCACCTGCTGCCTCTGCTAGTCAGCCCCCTGCCCAGGACCATGGCCCAAACACCTCCCGTGCGAAAACCACACCTTCGCCTCCACGATCCTCCACAACATCCACCAATGTCTCCATGCGCAGCGTTCAGCTCTCCATACCGTAGACGCTGGAGTGCAAGAGGAAGTACAGTGCAAGCCACCCACCCACACGCCCAAGCCCTCAACGTCCACATCTCCAAACTGCTTAGCCTGGAGATGCTGCCCTATAGGCTAGTAGAGACCGAGGCCTTTCACAACCTCATGGCGGCAGCCGCCCCTCGTTATTCGGTCCCCAGCCGCCACTACTTTTCCCGATGTGCCGTCCCAGCCCTGCACCAGCACGTGTCAGACAACATCATCCGTGCCCTGACCAACGCCGTTTCTGACAAGGTCCACCTGACCACAGACACGTGGACGAGTGCTGCCGGGCAGGGCCACTATATGTCGCTGACGGCACATTGGGTTAACTTGGTGGAGGCTGGGACCGAGTCTGACCCTGGGACTGGTCATATACTGCCGATGCCGAGGATTGCGGGGCCTACTTCGGTCCAGGTCTCTCAGGGCTACTATGCCTCCTCCTCCTCCTCCGAATTACCATCCGTGGGCATGGCGGCATCAGTCCGTAGCTCTAGGCACAGCAGCAGTGCCGTCGCTAAGCGACAGTAAGCGGAGCTCAAACTGCTGAGCCAAGGCGATAAAAGGCACACCGCCCAAGATCTATTACAGGGCATCACGGCGCAGACTGATCTGTGGCTGGCACCGCTGAGCCTGAAGCCAGGCATGGTTGTGTGTGACAACGGCCGTAACCTGGTGGCGGCTCTGCAACGCGGCAGACTGACACAAGCGGAAATCATTTCAGCGCTTCTTGCTCACCTCCTTTGGTTCCTCTCTGCCACCCATTGGTTTGAAGCCTGAGTCCATTTAGGGTATGTCACCATGACACTCTCTAGCCTGCCGCTGCTGCCGCTGCCTCTGCATGCCGTCTTCTATAGTGTCAGGGTCAATTGTTGGATGTTTTAGATGCTATCTAGCCTCATTCGGTCACTCTGTCATGGCCATGCTGTTGCCCATAATTTTGGCATAATGGTGCGATTAAGCAGCCTCAGAAGCATCCATGCATGCTGCCTCTGCTGTTTCCTGTCCATTTCCGTGGTGTTTCCATCATTTTCTGAGGTTTCCAGGTGTTTGGCCAAGCTTCCCTGTGCAGACCCTTGGTCCCCTTGAAAAATGCTCAAGTCTCCCTTTGACTTCAATGGGGTTCGTTATTCGAGACGAGCACTCGAGCATCGGGAAAAGTTTGTCTCGAATAACGAGCACCCGAGCATTTTAGTGCTCGCTCATCTCTACTCTATATAAAATACTGTAGCCCAATTTGTTGTGATCTTTACACTAGGATTCTGCATAGAGTACATAGACAAAGGCTTGACTGAGATATATTCTATCTAACCACCAGAGGGCGACTCTTCATAGGACTTGGATAAGAACAAACATGCAGAATTCTATGATCTGTGATGATCTGTTGACACCACCATAAATTATACATTTAAGTAAACACATATAAACATAACATTACATAATCTGCAGCTACTACTTACTACAGTATATTACAGTAACTATTGAACATGTTACCAATTTTCTAAGTAAATATAGTTCTTAACCGGTTAAGGACCGGGCCCTTTCCTGTTTTTTCATGTCCATTTTTCACTCCCCACCTTCAAAAATCTATAACTTTTTTATTTTTACACGTAAAGAGCTGTGTGACGGCTTATTTTCTGCATAACAAATTGCACTTCATAGTGATGGTATTAAATATTCCATGCCATGTACTTGGAAGTGGGAGAAAAATTCCAAATGCAGTGAAAATGGTGAAAAAACGCATTTGCGCCATTTTCTTGTGGGCTTGGATATTACGTCTTTCACTGAGCGCCCCAAATGACATGTCTACTTTATTCTTTGGGTCGGTACTATTAAGGGGATACCAAATTTGTATAGGTTTTATAATGTTTTCATACATTTACAAAAATTAAAACCTCCTTTGAGAAAAAGCTGCTCATAATACTCTTGTGAAGTCCTGCATACTGCAGTGCAGCTTAAAGAGTCGACAAGTGCAGAAAACTGTTTTATGTAAAGAATAAAATAACACAATAATAAGTTTAGTCCTTTCAATGTTCCTTCCATTGTTAGTCAAATTTGTATGAGTTTGTATGAACATTAAGGTCAGGGATCAGCATTTAAAAGTTCCTTTAAAGAGGACCTGTCACCCTAAACAGGCTACCCCATTTTAGCAGTGTTAATGTTATCAGAACCCTCGTATTCATGAGGGGGTAGTCCGAGGGGCACTCACCTTTGGCCTATGTGGTGGGTAGTGCAGTCTGGGGAAGAAGCAGCGCCTCTGACGTCCCCTCATGAATACGCCGGACCGCTGCGAGCTTGTAGCAACTGCTAGCTTTATCGGAGGGTTCCCATAAAGCTAGCAGTTTAACATTGCTAAAAAATGGGGTAGCACTAGGAGCTGCTTACTTTAGTAATACAATTTATGAAATACTGCTATATTACTCATTTTAGGATATATTCACATTGGGGCATATTAAACTTCTGGCTTGCCTTTTTACTTTAATTTTTGTGACTTTTCAGGGTGCTTTTGCTCAATTGTGACTTTTTTTGCACCTAAAACAGGCCTTTCAAAGTTCACATTTGCATAATTTTCTGCCCCTTACCAGGCATGCAAATTAGCTTGGAGCTGATTGTGAGTTTTGTTTTAAAAAAGTTGCAAATGAACACAACTCAAGTGTGTAAAGAAGTCAGTGAAAGGTGATGGAGGAAGTGTCATGGTTTGGTGAATGTTTTCTGCAGCAAGAGGTGGATCTCCATACAGCTACATGGTAAAGTAAATGCAAGTGTGTATCAAAAATTTCTTCAACAACACATGGTCCCTTCCTTGCCTTCTTCACTTGAAGCAATGAATTGGCCAGCTTAGAAAGAAGAGTTGACCAAAATCACAGCAGAGCAGTGTGAAAGAGAGAGTTATGTGTTTTGGTTGCGTATGGACTGAAGTCATTCAAAGCAAAAGCCTGTAAGCTTTATGTTGATATACTATGGTAATTTTGTAAAACACTGTTCTAGTGACATGGTATTCCTTTAAAAATAAAAAACACCCATCAAATGTTTATCAATGGAGATTACATTATTTCAGAAAAAATCAAGTGATCATACAGTATTCTCTAATTCTGATCTCCAGTGTATAATACTGACTCTTGGACTGACATTTTGTCCCGCAGATAACAAAACCTCATAAAATAAAAATGTTATGGTTTTTCGTAGGTGCAGTGAAAAAAATAAATGGAGATTCCAGATCGTGAAGGGGTTAAACCGTTTAGGCCTACTGCAACTATTTAGAGGTCCTGTCCCGGCCAAAGGTTCACCTGATGTGTGGTGGGTATTACTGCTGAGGGATGACAGAAGTCATTTATAGTAAGTGGGATTAGCCGACAGCCTGTGATACCTGAAACTTCCTTTAGTGTCTGCCAAAAACAACCCAAGCATCTTGAGGAACTGCACCCTGACCACCGTTTACTTTATGAGTCTATGTGTTATCTCTTAACTGTACGAGAGCATGTAATGTGCTGGCAGGGAACAGCCACTCCGGATATGTCATGGAAATGCTGCCTTATGGTGCCAGCTATTCAGGGATTGGTTTTATTTATTGACTTACTTTATAACATTGTTCTAGCCCAGTGTGTCCCAATCACCTTCACACTAACTTTTGGGGTTATGAAGGAGTGCAGTGTGTACAACACACTCCTTGTATGTGCTGGGGTCCTGGGTTCAAATCCCACCCAGTTCAACATCTGCAAAGAGTTTGTATGTTCTCTCCATGTTTGCGTGGGTTTCCTCCGAGTACTCCGGTTTCCTCCCACACTCCAAAACATACTGTTAGGTTGTTTAGATTGTGAGCCCCATGTGGACAGGGACCGATTTGACATGCTTTGGGCAGCGCTGCGTAATCTGTGTGCGCTATATAAATAAAGAATTATTATTATTATTGTGCCTTATACAGCTCAAAAGGACATGATAGTCAGAAGGTTGTAACTACATTCATACCTCCCACAGGTCGACACAGTCAACTGAAGACCCCTGTGCAACAGCAATAGGAACCTGTTTTTCCAGTGTCCCTAAAAATTACATTTTATGTGTAAACAGAATTATTTCCTCCATGATAGTCTAGCGATTTAATGGTAACATTCCCTGTGGGTTAGTGAAGGGGATTAAAGGAAACCTACCACTTGAAGTGGCAGGTATAAGAGGGAACTACCGAGCACCAGATCAGGGTGAGTGGTGCGGAGCTCTTTTGTTAGTGTTTAAACCAGCAGCTACGCCGTTTTAAAACACTGTTTTAACATATTTATGGCGAAGTGCTTCGAGTGCAGGGAGGTAGCGCGCTGCGGCGCACCATGTGCGCGACGCGCCGCGGCTCTCATTCACTTCCTATGAGTCCGCGTGCACGGTCGACGCGCATGGTGCGTTCCGAGCGCGTACTTCCTGCGCCGACACAGCTTCGGCCATCAAATAGTTTAAAAAGTGCTTTTAAACAGCGATACTGCGGGATTTAAAAACCATAAGCTAAAATAAGCCTTCCGGCAGCCAGTCTACCCTGAGCCTGGTGCTCGCGTAGGTTCCCTTATACTGCCACTTCAAGGTAGGTAGGTTTCCTTTAATAACCAACATCCTGGTGGTATACGGTCCAAGGACAGGCCACACAGCCAATCTGTAGGTACATTTTATGGTGATCGTTGCATCATAAGCCATACACATATGGGCACACTAAGATACACTGATAGTGGACTGGCTGCGTTTGTCTAGCTCAGGGACCATTCACCATAAGAATTCAAGCGTGTTGTGACTATTTACTAGGTAGCTCTCGGCTAAGGGCCGTGGAGTAGTGTCAACACCCCAACTGATCATGAAATCATGCACTTATCCTAAGAGTATCCTTGGAGAATCTATTTAAACAAACTCTGGACAACCACTTCACCCTCTGTAATAGCGTTAGTGTGGGAACTAGATCAACACCTTTAAAGATTACGCTTTCTTACAAATCCCAGATAACGGATGACCCAAAAAGAATATTTAGGCCAAAAGAAAATCCAAACACTCATTGTGTTTGTTTTTAGGAGAGTAACACAAGGAAGTGAGCATTTTATTTTCTATTTGATGCTATTAATAAACTCTAGTCTTCTTCAGAGAACATGCAAAACAAATAAAACAGTTGAGGCCAACAATATAACACATACCAGAGCTTACCCAACAGTTGTTACGAGGTCTGACAGCTAATAAAAATAGCAATACATTTTCAGCATCTGTGCATGTTTTTCACTTGCATTAGATGGCAAGAGGAGGATGCCAGGACTATGCCACTGACTGAACCTGAGCATGGTACTTGATTTCATAGCTGGTAGGTCGCAATGGTCAAGGTTGGGCATCAAACCAGTCCCTGACATTTTGATAATGTCTTTGAAAGCTTGTAATGTATTGTTTATTTGTAGATGAGGGCCCAACAATTTTACATGTTTATCTGTTGCACTACCTGTACCTAACTTGTTCAATTATTAGGGGACAAAGACCCCCCCCCCAACCCCTGAAAGAATTTGAATGACAGGTCAAAACAACGGTATTCCCATATACCGTATTTGCCGATTAAGGCGCACTTTAAAAGTCCGGATTCCTCATTGGAAATCCAAAGTGCGCCTTATATTCGGTGCCGACCTATGTATGGCACAGGGCAGCGGACCATACTTCGAACAACTTCTGCCGCGTGAGGTTGCAGTTCCCAGTGGGATCTGCCTTTCCGGTAGCAGGGACGATGTATAGGTATGGTCCGCTGCCCGTCCTCCACCTCCCCTCACTCTCCCAACTCACATTCCCCGCGTCGCGCGTTCTTGTCTCGGCGTCGAGTCCTAGTCGGGTTCTACCGCTCCGCCCCCCGGAACCTCCGCCAACGCCCCACGACCCTGCCGCCTTATAGTACGGATGCGCACTTATATATGGAATTAAATACAGGTTCTCCAAGTAGTAGAGTTCTGATGTAGTGGCCCAAACAATAAGGTTCCAGCAGTAATAGTTCTGCCTGTAGTGTACCTAATACAGGGTTACAGAAGTAGTAGTTCTGTGTAGTGCCCATACATACAGGTTTCCAGTAGAGTTAGTTGTGTGCTCAGCCGCCCAAATACAGGTTCAGCAGTAGTAGTTCTGTGTGTAGTGCCCATTACAGACAGGATTACAGCAGTAGTAGTTCTGGTGTAGTGCCCATAACAACAGGTTATCCAGGCTAGTATTAGGTTCTGATTAGCCGCCCATTAATACCAGGATTTCAGCATATACGTCGTAGTTCTGTGAGTGCCCATACATACAGGATTTACAGCAGATACTATAGTAGTTCTGTGAGTGCCATACATAACAGGCGTTCCAGCAAGTAGTGAGTTCTGTGTAGTCCCCATACATACAGGATTACAGCTTAGTATAGTAGTTCTGTGTAGTGCCCATAATACAGCGATAACAGTAGTAGTAGTTCTGTTGTTAGGACCAAATACAGGATTACAGTAGGTAGATCTGTGTATGCCCTACATAAAGGATTACAGTAGTAGTTTGTGTAGCGTCCATAACATTACAGGTTTCCTAGGAGTAAGTAGTTCTGTTAGTGCCCATACATACAGGTTTCCCAGCAAGTAGTAGTTCTGGTAGTGCCATTACATACAGGGATAACAGTAGTAAGAGGTTCTGTGTAGTGCCCATACATACAGGATTACAGAAGTAGTGTTCTGTGTAGTGCCGATACTACAGGAGTAACAGATTAGTAGTCTGTGTAGTGGCCAACTACAGGGTTTCCAGCAGTAGTGTTTGTTTGTAAGTGCCATACTACAGGTTTTCCAGCAAGTAGGTGCGTTTGTGTAGTGCCCATAAATAAGGGGATTACAGCAGTAGTTAGTTCTGTGTAGTGGCCCATACATACAGCCGTTCCAGCAGTATAGTTCGTGTGTAGTTACCATACAGACAGGGTGTTGGTTGCAGCAGTACGGAGTCTGTTGTGTGCCCCTACATACAGGTTTACAGCAGATAGTTAGTTTGTGTAGTGCTACAACAGGGCTTCCAGCATAGTAGTTGCTGTAGTGCCCATACATCAGGTTTCCAGCAGTAGTAGTTGTTTGTAGTGGCCCATACATACAGCGGTCTAGCAGTAGTAGTTCGGTGTAGTGCCCTACATACAGGATATTACAGTATAGTTCTGTGTTGCCCATAACATACAGGTTTCAGTAGTGTGTTATGTTTAGTGCCCCTATACATACAGCGTGTTCCAGCAGTTAGATAGTTCTTTGTAGGCCTACCTTACAGGATTACAGCAGGTAGTAGTTCTTGTAGATGCCAATACGTACTGACGCTTAGCAGTGCATCCTCAGCCATACTTAGGACAGAGGATGGTGCCAGGCACAGATTACATTGATGTATAAACCTCATGTAGCATCTTCACACGGCTTTCCAGTTTGACTCCTTTATCCTCTGTCACGGCCATAAGCGGAAAAGAGCCGTGCTGGCGCCTTACAATGCACCAGGGCAAAAACGGAATATGGAATGTAAATGTGGATTTTGACAATTCCTACCATCGTTGCTTTACAATTCACTTATCAGGAGACAGTTTGGGGGGGGACAAGTAAGGAGCATTCTATTTGCACTGCCTGCATATGTAAGTTCATTACGGTAAATATGGATGCCGCCAATTGTAGGGAAGAAACACTATTGTGTATCAGGCACAAGGATTAAAGGCATACAGGGGGCCTCCCACTACTTAAGAATACCCAACGTACAGGACAACCTAGTTACAATACGAGACCTCTGAGGATGTGGGTAATTAGTACTGTCGTCCTTAGGTACAATAAACGCTTATAACAGTATCAAAAGGGTCTGAATGAAGCTTTTTAGTGTCAATCTGTTATATGACATTCACAACATTTTTAAAAATCAATGTCACAGAGACCAAAAAAAAAATTGTGACTGGGGTTACAATTATAGACATATTCAGTTGGGACTAACATACAAATTCAATTAAGAACAAACCTACAGAACCTATTTGTTTATGCCCTAACCGGGGACTTCCTGTATGGCAGGAATTATAAGGTGTACAAATTAAATATAAAAGCTAGCTAATTAATGACTCGATCCATATATTCCACTCACTCTGATCAGCTTATTAAATATTAATAGTTGTTCCCAGCAGCTGATATAACCTTGATGATAGACTTGTTCACCTGGTGGTGCAGGCGACACCATGCAATGCTAACAGCGAAGCCTGTAAATAGAGGCCATCCGACACCCTGTTAAACAACCCATGGGTGTACATCATTTTCGGTTGGAAGGTCGCCACCAAGGTCATGACGGCACCTTAATATAATGTCAAGACTATACAATGTAATGTTAATTAAAAAAAAGGAACCCTCACAAATCCGAGGGGTGCCATTCCTATAATATAAATGGAGCAGCCCACCAGGACATTACCATTTTACACTGTTAGGGGATTCACATGGAGTATGAGAGGGAATACTGTATGGACCGCATGAATTGTAAGGTACATCTCGTCATGGGAATGTAGCCTTACAATGTTCAGAACCACATTCCCCATCTCAACTGTATGCTGAATCTCCTTCTAGGGCGGACATCGGGAATTAGTGGTTAGGCAGTACAGCCTTGACAGCACTAGGCCCTTTCACACTTGCGTTTTGTCACGGCGTTTTCTGCCGCGGGTGCTTTGATTCGCAGAACTTGCATTGCCACTTGACCCATTTTAACCAAATGGGTCTTTTCAGACATTGCATTTTTTTCACGCACAACACGCGCGCAGGAGGTCGACATTAACGCTCACACGGGTGTCATAGACGCGTGCATGAGGCGCCAATTACCCCCAAACATATTGCCATGCGTTTAAAGTTCGACTTGGCAATTATTCCCTGTAGCGCGCAGGTGAGCGGCCCGGCGCGCGCCTGCAAAAGAGAGTAAATGTCGCGCGATCACTTGACACAGTGATACTGTGTCAGCCGCAGTCCGGAGAGGAGAGCGCAGGCACCCGACGAGACACGTGGACAGCGGGGCTGATGCCTCCATGTCTGCTCCATCTCTACTGCCGCAGATCGGACGGTGTGAGTGTGTGATTGTAGGTGTAGTGTTCTGGTGCAGTGTAGTGCTAGTGTTCTGTGTGTGAGTGTAGGTAGTGGGCATGTGTGTGAAGTGTAACGGTAGTGTTCTGTTCGTGGGTGTAGTGTTGCAGTGTAGTGTTAGTGTTCTGTGTGTGCAGTGTGTGTAGGTGTTCTGTGTTGCAGTGTAGGCTGGTGGTGAGTGTCAGGTGTGCAGTGCGTGTAGTGTTCTGTGGTGTGTGAGGTGTGTGTTAGTGTAGTGTCATGGTGTAGTCGTTGTGTCGTGTAGTGCTGGTCGGGTGGTCGTGTAGAAGGAGCAAAGAGAGTAGCGAATCAGAGATGGTAGGGTTAGGTGTGTGTCGCTGAATGTTTGATTAAGTGTTCTTAGTGTGTCGTGCAGTGTATGTTTCGTGTGTGCAAGGTGTAGTGTTCTGTGTGGTGCAGGTAGTGTTCTGTGTGGGAGTGTGTGCTGGTAGTGCAGTGCGTGTAGTGTTCCTGTTTAGTGTCTGGTGTGTATGTGTGTGGTACTGTGTGGAGTGTTGTAGTGTTGCTGTGTGAGGTGTGTGTAGTTGTGCTGATGTGTGTGTGTGTATGGTCGGGTCAGTGTTGGTAGTGATGTGTAGTAGGGGTGTAGTGTGTGAGTGTAGGTGTGGTGCTGTGGGTCGTGTTGTGTGAGGGTTATGGGATTGTGATTGCTGTTGCTTCATGGTGTGAGGTGTAGGTTATGTGTGTGCAGGTTAGTGTAGTGTTCGTGTGTGGCAGTGTAGGTAGTGTTTGTGGAGTGTGTAGTGTAGGTGTGTCTTGGTGTGCAGTGTAGTGTGTGGTTCTGTGTGTGCAGCGTAGTGTAGTGTTACTTGTAGCAGTTGTAGTGTTCTGTGTTTTGGTGGAGTGGAGTGTTGTGTGTGCAGTTGTAGTTGTAGTGTTCTGTGTGTGCAGTGTAGTGTAGGTTAGTGTGTAAGTGTCAGTGTGTAAGAGAGTGTGTCGTGAGTTGGGTGGATGTTGCTGTGTGTGTCGTGGTGTGCAGTGTAGATGTATGATGTTCTGTGTGTGTTAGTGTAGTGGGTTATGTGTGATTGGCATGTTGTAGTGTAGAGTGTTCGTGTGTGCAGTGTAGTGTAGTGTTCTGTGTGTGCAGTGTAGTAGTGTTATGTGGTGCGAGGTGTAGTGTAGTTAGTGTTCTGTGTGTGCGTGTAGTGTAGTGTTATGTGTTGCGTGTAGGTAGTGTTCGTGTATGCAGTGTATGGTACTGTGTATTGCAGTTGTAGTGTTCTGTGTGGTGCAGTGTAGGTGTAGTGTTCTGTGTGTGCAGTAGTGGTAGGTGTTCGGTGTATGCAGTGTAGTGTTCTGTTGTTTGTGGTGAGTGTAGTGTCTGTGTGTGCGAGGTAGTGTAGGTTTCTGTGAGTTGGCAAGTGTAGTGGTAGTGGTTCTGTGTGTGCAGTGTAGTGTAGTGTTAGTGTTTGTGTGGTGTAGTGTGGTTATGTGTTCAGGGTGGTGCAGGTTTGCTGAGTGTAGTGTTCTGGGTGTGAGTGTGTAGTGTTCTGGTAGTGATGTAGGTTCTGTGGAGTGTAGTGTTCTTTGTGAGTGTGTATGTTCTGTGTAGTGTTGTAGTGTTCTGTGGAGTGTGTAGTGTTGTGTGTAGTGGGTAGTGTTCGGTAGTGTATGTGTTCTGTTGATACGTGTTAGTGTATTGTGTGCGTAGTGTGGAGTGTAGTGTGTGTGCTGTGGGTTGGTGTGTGAGTGGAGTGTGTTGCTGGGTTATGGTGTGGAGGTAGTGTGTGCATGTGTTCTGTGTTGTGTGAGTGTAGTGTGTGTTGTGTTATGTGAGTTGTAGTTGTGGCCTTTGTGTGCTGTGTCTGTGTTTGTCTGTGTGAGTGAGTGTGTGCTGTGTTCTGGTGTTGTGAGTGTAGTGTGTGCTGTGTTCTGTGTGGTGTGAGTGTAGTGTGTGCTAGTGTGTTCTGTGTGTGAGTGTAGTAGTGTGGCTGTGTTTGTGTGTGTGCGTATTGTGCGCTGTGTTATGTGTGGGTGAGGTAGTGTCGCGCTGTGTTCTGGAGTGTGTGGGCCCCACGGGTGTGCTGTGCAGTGCGCAGTGGGTGAGTGTAATGTGTGCTGTGGTGGCGTGTTTTTGTAGTGTGTGCTGTTGCGCAGTGATGTGAGTGTGTGTGTGCGGGTGTGCAGTGTGTGAGTTGTGTGTGTGCTGTGTGCGCAGTGTTGGAATTAGTAATTGTGGAGTGTTTAGCTGTGTGCTGGTGCGAAGTGTGTGAGATGTAGTGTTTGGTGCTGGGTTCTGTGTGTGTGAGTGGTAGTGTGTGTGTGTGTTTATGTGGTGAGTGTAGGGTGTGTGTGTTCTGTGTGTGTGAGTGCTAGTGTGGCTGGTCTGTTGTGTGTGAGTGTAGTGTTGTTGCTGTGTTCTTGGTGTTGTGACTGTAGTGTGTGCTGTGTTCTGTGTGTGTAGAGTGTAGGTGGCTGGTTATGTGTGTGTGAGTGTAGTGGGCGTGTTCTGTGTGTGTGAGTGTAGTGTGGTGATGTGTGTGAGTGTGTAGTGGTGCTGGGTTCTGTGGTGTGAGTGGTGTAGTGTAATGGCTGTGTTCTGTGTGTGTGGTGTCGTGGGTGATGGGTTCTGTGTGTGTGGTGTAGTGTGTGATGTGTTCTGGGATGTGAGTGTAGTGTGTGCTGTGTGTTCGGTTCAAGTGGTAGGTTTCCTTTAATAACAACATCCTTGGTGGTATACGGCATTAAGACTAGGCTCACACAGCATCTGTAGGATTACATTTTATGGTGATCGTTTGCATCATAAGCCCATACACTATATGGGCACAATATACACTGTATAGTGGCTGGGCCTGGTTTTGTAGCTCAGGGCCATTCACCATAAGAATTCAATGGTATGTGACTATTTTAGGTAGCTCATCGGCAAGGGTGGTAGTTGTCAAACCCCCAATGATATGAAATCGATCACTTATCCTAAGGTGATCCTTGGAGATCAATTTAAACAACCTGGACAACCACTTCACCCTCTGAATCAGCTTAGTGTGGGAACTAGACAACCCCTTTAAAATATTTATGTTCTTACAAATCCCAGATCAGGAGACCCAAAAAGAATATTTAGGCCAAAAGAAACATCCAAAACTCATTGTGTTTTTTTATGGAGTAAACCACAAGGAAGTGAGCATTTTATTTTCTATTTGATGCTACTTATAAAACTCTAGTCTTCTTCCAGAGAACATGCAAAACAATAAAACAGTTGAGGCCAACAATATAACACATACAAGAGTTACCCAACAGTTTTTACGAGTCTGACAGCTAATAAAACATAGCTAATACATTATTCAGCATCTGTGCATGTTTTTCACTTGGCATTAGATGGCAGAGGAGACTGCCAGGCCTATGCACTGACTAACCTTGAGCATGGTACTTGACTTTCATAGATGTAGGTCGCACTTAGGTCAAGGTTGGGCATCAACCAGTCCCTGCATTTTGAAATGTCTTTGAAAAGCTTTAATGTATTGTTTCTTTGTAGATGAGAGGCACACAATTATACATGTTTTATCTGTTCACTACCTTACCTAACTTTGTTACAATTATGTAGGGGACAAAGTGAAAGAATTATGACTGCAGGTCAAAACAAGGTATTCCCATATACCGTATTTTCCGGACTATAAGGCGCACTTAAAAGCCTTGGACAGGATTACAGCAGTAGTAGTTCTGTGTAGTGCCCATACATACAGGATAACAGTAGTAGTAGTTCTGTGTAGTGCCCATACATACAGGGTTCCAGCAGTAGTAGTTCTGTGTAGTGCCCATACATACAGGTTTCCAGCAGTAGTCGTTCTGTGTAGTGCCCATACATACAGGATTACAGCAGTAGTAGTTCTGTGTAGTGCCCATACATACAGGTTTCCAGCAGTAGTAGTTCTGTGTAGTGCCCATACATACAGGGTTGCAGCAGTAGTAGTTCTGTGTAGTGCCCATACATACAGGTTTACAGCAGTAGTAGTTCTATGTAGTGCCCTTACACACAGGGTTCCAGCAGTAGTAGTTCTGTGTAGTGCCCATACATACAGGTTTCCAGCAGTAGTAGTTTTGTGTAGTGCCCATACATACAGGGTTCTAGCAGTAGTAGTTCTGTGTAGTGCCCATACATACAGGATTACAGTAGTAGTTCTGTGTAGTGCCCATACATACAGGTTTCCAGTAGTAGTAGTTCTGTGTAGTGCCCATACATACAGGTTTCCAGCAGTAGTAGTTCTTTGTAGTGCCCATACATACAGGATTACAGCAGTAGTAGTTCTGTGTAGTGCCAATACGTACTGACGCTAGCAGTGCATCCTCAGCCATACTTTATGGACAGAGGATGGTGCAGGCACAGATGTAACATTATGTTATTAAACCTCATGTAGCATCCTTCACACGGCTTTCCAGTTTGACTCCCTTTCTCCTCTTGTCACGGCATAAGCTGGAAAAGAGCCGCTGCTGGCTGCCTTACAATGCCCCAGGCAAAAGGAATTCTGAATTTAAATGTGGATTTTGACAATTCCTACCAACGTTGCTTTACAATTCCATATGGAGACAGTGACAAGTAAGGAGCATCTTATTTGCACTGCCTGCATATGTAAAGTTCATTTACGGTTAAATTATGAGCAGCCATATTTGTAGGGAAAAACACTATTGTGTATCAGGCACAAGGATAAAGGCATACAGGCAATCCCCTACTTAAGAATACCCAACTTACAGACAACCCCTAGTTACAAACGGACCTCTGGATGTTGGTAATTTACTGTACTTTAGCCTTAGGCTACAATAAACAGCTATAACAGTTATCAAAGGCGTCTGTAATGAAGCTTTAGTGTCAATCCTGGTTATGACATTCCAACATTTTTAAAAATCCAATTGTCACAGAGACCAAAAAAAAATTGTGACTGGGGTTACAATTATAAAATATACAGTTCCGACTCACATACAAATTCAACTTAAGAACAAACCTACGTTCTACAATTGCATTGCTGCTGTTTTACCTATTGACCTCGGTGGACTTACAGAAGAATGGAAAAGTTTACAATTGAACGATAACTGTTTTCTTTAATTCTCGAAGCTCTCTCACGATTTGTGGGACTAGAGAGAAGGCCAGCACAGAAATCTCTATTCTTAAAGAATGATCAGGGGTTATGAAGACGGAGGAAAACATTGTTTCCGCAAGCACAGATTTTCTACAGTGGCAAAGCAAAGAAGTTTATCAGTCGTAGAGGGGAGAAGCCATAGTACCATGGGAGTGTTGTGGGTTAACGATTTGTATTGCTATGAGTATAGGCTATAAATACACGTGTCAATATATACAGGGTGTGCCCATAGTAATCCATTAGATGGCCCTTGTCAAGCCTATATCAGTGCCCTATGACCAGATTCCTTTTACGAAAAAATTTAAAAAATCTGAAGGGGGGTTCAATGGATTACATATGCAGAGGTTATGCCCAAGGAGGAATACAAAAGCTACGTGTGTACAATCCAGCATCATAGTGAAGATTGGGTGGATTCGGGTTACTTCTGGGGGCCCCAATTAAAGTTGTGAAAAGCTGCGAATGGCAGGGGCATGGAGTCTAGTTAATAACCAAATATAAAAAGTGGACCTTTGGACTCCAGTCAGTCTCTGGGGACACTAAACCCACAAGGGCTCTTGTAAGAATCATCCAATGTAGCATTAAAAATAAAAACAGTTATAGATGGGAAGTCCCGATCCATTTCAGCAGTGAGATTCCTTTGACTTGCTGAAATCTTTCCACCTGTTATATCTTCAGCTACCGCCATGGCAATAAAACACACAGTTTCCAGGTGATCAGTTGGTAGAAAACTCCTTCCCTGTTCCCATCATCCTCCGACAGGCCAGTTGTGCAGAGAGTACTATCCACTAATTATCAAACGAACACCTGCATTGGCGAGGGCAAAGTGGGAGAAGAAGAGACCTCTTTCAGTTGACGGAGGAGTGGGATCTTGCTCTCTCTTGCCTAAACTGGACCTCCTCCAACTTGGGGACAGAAGGTTCCCGGTATTATAACTTCATAAAGCATATCTAACCATAATAGGGTAGTAAATTTTCACCCAGGTGTCCGGACTCTTGTCCTAAGTGCTTGAGACCTCAGGAAACTTTTTTCACCTATTATGGACCTGCCGTGTTGATTGGTTTTGGGAGCAGGTTCGTAAATTTCTGTTTCGATAAAAATTGGAATGGCCTTTGTCCCAGATGGACCCTAAGCTCTGTCACTCTTTCTGGTAGACTCTGAAGGTTCCAATCCACGGCAGACATGCTTCAATATAGAAATTTGCATTATGCTAGGAAAACAGTTAGCTTGATTTTGGAGCTGCACATGAAGGCAGTGAATAAAACACCGCCCCACTCAACATGGCTTCTGTATTCATAGGAAGAAGGATAGGAGGTTCCATGCCATCCGGGACATATGGCTTGACTCTCCCTTTACGGTGTTTTCTTAAATCTATTCTAGGCACCACTCATCACTGGCATAAAGGAGTCTCTCTCGTCCTTATCGAGTTACACCTTAGAGGTGGTCCTGGGGTGGGAATATTGGTGCAGGTGCATGGTTTGGGGTGGTTTGTGTGTTTGTGGTTTAAATTTGTGATCGTTACTCGGGCATGTGCTAAATTATTTTGGGAACGGGGGCCCCCATGATACCATGGTCTGGATCGCGGGCAGCACACCCATGCTCCACTTGGTTGCGCGGCTCCCCCTGGCCAAACTTACCTATCCACAATCCGGCTCCCATCCCATCCCGGCTAGGCTAGTGCTCGTCGCGATACCCTAGGCGTCGCTGGAACTAATTCATTCCCCACAAGGATGTGAGTACCTAGTCATTGTGAAAGTCTCCCAGGTTCTCTGTGATCCGTGTATTGGGTCCAGTCTTCCCGGGTGTTCAAGTGTCACCGCCTCCGTGTGTTCCTACCATTACTTTCCCCGTGCTCTTGTTGTTCTGCGTTTCCTGTTCCCGAGTGCTAATGTGGTCCAGTCCGTTCAGAGTGTGTGATCTACCTTTGCTGACCCAGATTGGAATTGAGTTTGCATCTCTGCAGCCTGCCTACTGACCTGTGCCTGAACCATACCACAAGTATGTTCCTGCAAATGACCTCGACCTTTCTGCCACCAGCCACGAAGCTAGTTGCAACTGTGGAACGACCTGGTGGTCCCTGCCGCAGCAAGGACATCCCGCTGTTGTGGCGGGGGTCGGGGTGAAGACAGGGTGCCACTAGATTCCAGTCCCAGATTGTTGGCTAGTACCACTCCCACGTAGTCACAGAGGATCCAACAAGCCATTGTTGTACAGCGCACTTGCCACATGTATGATATAACATAAATAGGTAGGAATGTAAGGAGTAGCAGGAGATGAATCCGATTGGCTTATTAGGCTTTTGGTCTACATGTATGACTCTCTGTTTTCTCCAGAGAGGGACCACTTTTTCCCATGTACTGGTATAAATAAACAAAAAAGAATCCAAAACTGACACTGGCTTATTGTACAACCATGTTATAAAAACCGGCAATCCTTAAGGGATTGTCCAGCTACCCAATCGGTTTGCTGATTCAACTGTAATATATCTTTATAAAATCAAAGCTTGTTCTACTTATACAAAACTCTAAACCACCTGCATAGACATACAACAATAAATATGGCGGCTTTCAAGATGAGACCGTCTTGGTCTGGAAATAGCATAATAGACAGCCCACTCACCAATATTTGCTGGGTAGCAGCATGGCATTTTTCCTTTTGTCTTATTCAATGCAAGGTTGCCCCCAGGAACTTTGACTTACCCTGTGATGCCACATTACTTGTCATTCGAGAACCAATTGAATAAAAAACCAGCACAGGGTTTCTGCCCTTGAGTCATCTCAATATGTGTAATAGCCTCTTTTTGATGAAAACTGAAACTAAACTAAAAAAAAAATAGCTCTATTGTTCTATTAAAAATTGTTCGCTGATTCTCTTTATACGGGTCATGTTCTTGTCCCACACACTGTAAAGAATTGCAATGTAAAGATTTTCAGGCCATTTGCTAGAAATCCAAAATCAAGTATGATAACCTGGGAACACTTACTCATAGATCAGGAACCGTGACTATGATCTGCGATATTTGTTAGCAATGGCCTCCTTCCTTCTAAAATCACTTTAAAAACTCATGCTAAAAGCCAGGACTGGTATTGTGCTCAATGCTCTGTGAGAAAGAGATCAAGGGGAGGGTAGAGCCTAAGATTGCTGCTGCACGGTTTTGTTGTTTTTTGTGGTGTTGTAACAACTTTGTTTTTTTTAAAGCCATAGCACCTAGCAGAGGGGCTTAGGGTAGTCCTTCTGCAATTAGATATTTAAAAGCTGATTTAGAATAAAACGGAGGCCATAGGAAAACAAAAATAAAGAAGATGGTAGGCACGGTTGCCTGGATTATGAAAAAGTGCTCCTGGGGTATCATGATGAGATTTGATGGTAGATTTTGTTTGAATCTTTATAAGGAAAAGTTAAAGTCTAAGGTATAAAACAGAGCCTAAACTTAACCAGAACTTTAAGGTCGTTTCTGCACCAATGTGGGATGTCCCATTCTCAATGTGTTAATGATGTATTTCAGGCCTCAAAACAATCACATTCGGGCACATTTACTTGCCCGGCCAGAGAGTCCCTGGTCAGTCTTATGATGCACTCGTCCGCGATAATAGTATCATAGTATCATAGTATATAAGGCTGGAAAGGAGAACACAAGTCCATCAAGTCCAACCTTCAAGAATTAAATACATGTTTTACCCATAACCCGTGCTTATTTTTTATCTCCAGAAAGTCATCCAGGCCTCTCTTGAACATTAAATAGAGTCGGCACATCCATAAAAAACCTCTGCGCCGAGAGTTCCATAGTCTCACTGCTTACAGTAAAGAACCTTTGTCTAGGTATGGTAGAATCGCCTCTCCTCTAAGCGCAGAGGATAGACCCCGGGTTCTGGTACAGGCTAGGTATAAAAAGATCTTGGAGAGATTCCTTGTACTGTCCGTCAGGTATTTGTACCAATTGTAATGAGGTTTCTCCCCTCAGTCGTCTTTTTTCTAAATGAATATCCCAAATTTTGAATCTGTCAGTGTATTCTAATCCCCCCATTCCTAATAATCCTGGTGGCTTACTCTGCACCCGTTCCAGCTCTATTATATCCTTTTTATACAATGTGCCCAAAATGTACAACAATATTCCCGTGTGGTTTCGGACCAGGGATTTGTATAAGGACCCAAAACTATGTCTTTATACATGAGAACTATTCCTATCTGATACATCCGTTAATTTTATTTGCTTTAGCAGCAGCCGCCTGAGCTTGGTCACTAAAATTAAAGTTTACCATCCACCAATACCCCAAACAAGTCCTTTCAGCTCAGTTTTACTAAGTAATTGACAGTTTAGAACATCATTATACTTTTGTTTCCTGGCCCAAGTGCAAAAACTTACATTTATCTAATTAAACCTCACAACCATTTCTCTGCCATCCCTCAAGATTCCACAAATCCCTCTGTAATGTAAACTACGACCTCAGTATTTATTACTTTACCAAGCTATTATCATCTGCAAATATTGACAAACTTTTGACTGTGTATAAACCCACTACAAGAGTCATTAATAAAAATATTAAAAAAAGAAGGGCCCCAAATACTGACCCTTGTGGCACTCCACTGGTTAAATCAAACCCAAATCTGAGAATGTGCCATTAATGACCACCCTCTGTTTTCATCACTAAGCAAATTACTTAACCAGATACACAGATTTTCGTCCTATTTCCCAGCAGTCTCAGTTATATACAACCTTTTATGTGGCACGGTGGTCAAAATGCCTTGAGAAGTCCAGATATTATACAACATCCACAGAGTCCCCAGATCCGTCTTGAACTTACCTCTGTAGAAACCAATCAGATTAGTCTGACAGGACCGAGCTCTCATGAACCCATGATGACGGCTGGGTATAAGGTGTGCACAGTAGATCATCCAGGCTAGCTCTCTAAAAACCCCTCAAAATAGTTTCCCCACACAGCAGTTAGACTTACGGGTCTGTAGTTTCCAGGACGACCTATGTGATCTTTTTGTATATTGGTACCACATTTGATATGCGCCATTCCTGTGGAACATAACCAGTCCTCAGGGAATCTTCAAATATTAAAAATAACGGTCTGTCTATCACCGTACATAATTCAGCAGAACCGGGGGGTGTATGCCATATGCCCCGGGGAGGTTGATTATCTATCTCTAGTGGTTTGCGAGCGGCGCCGTAACTCTTCCTGGGTTAAACTGTGACTTATAAAAGGAATTTACATATTCTCATTGGGTCTTCCAACCACAGGGGATTTCCTGGGTTAAGACAGTTAGAAGGCGACATTCAGAGATTGGCCCTTTCCTCATCTCCTTTCCACCGACCCCCATGTTATTTCAAGGGCACCAACACTCTCGTTTTTAGTTTCTATCATGTATATACTGAACAAATAATTTGGGATTATTGTTGCTGCTCTCTGGCAATATTCTCTCATTATCATTTTTGCGGCCTTTATCTGCTTTTACAGGATTATTTTTCTCTCTATAATCCTGGTAAGCCTCATCGCTACATTCACGGTTTTAGCAACCTTAACGCGTATCTTTCTCGTTATTTTGCGTTCCTTTTACAAGACTAGTTAGCACATAGGGGTTTTTTGTTCCTATTATGCCTTTTCCCATAAGGTATGTGTTTTCACAGGGACTTTTTCAGAATATATGAGGAAACAGTCCCATTTTGGGGGGAGGGGGGGGCTTTTGTCCTTGAGAGATTATCCAGTCTTATGCCTTAAGGTCTTCATTAGTTGCTTGAAAATTTGCCCTCCTGAAGTTTTAGAGTGTGGTGCACCCTTCACTAACGTTTAGTAAAGCGTAATACAAAAACAAGGAATTATGATCAATATTCCCAAGGTTCCCCTTCCCAACTGTAGTTTGATATCACTAATCAGGTATGGTTGGTAAGGAGACGGTCCAGCAGTTGCCCCCCCTCTTGTTGGCTCCAGGGAATAGTTGCGACAGGTTAATTGCTGTGTTGTTGACAAGAACATGCTGCCTTTGAAGGACCTGCAGGTTTCGCCCCCCCCAGTCAATATCTGGGAATTGAAGTACCCATGATAAGTTGACTTCACCATGCTTTGAAGCCGCATTCAATTCATTATCACATTTCCTCTGCTGCCTCCATGATATTTGGAGCATTATAACAAAACCCCTAGTAATTTTATTTTTATTTTTCCCCTCCCTTTCTCCCACATAGGGACTTCACATTTGCGTTACTGATGTCATCTGGCAAGGACGGGCTTGAGGAAAGATCACATATAAACAAACCCCTCCCCTGTGTTATTTATACGATCCTTTCCAAAAAGACTATAACCATCTAAGTAAACAGCCCAGTCATAGTACTGTCAGCCATGTATCGCTGATACCCACTTATCATATTTCCGTTCCAACATCAAGAGTTCCAGTTCCTCCCCCATGTTTGTTTGTGAGGCTTATGGGCATTTGTGACATACACTTATATGGTTTTCCTGTCCGTAGTCCTTTTGTCTCTATTCACCAATCCACCAGCCCCCCCTTCCTTCCCCCATGGACTATGACCCTCCAGGCTATCTATGTACACGTTCTATTTGCCATGCACAAGTGTAAGTGCCACGTCCCCCCAGGTCTCTGTTAAACCACTCCTCCAACCTTCTAGCCATTTTTCCCCGAAAACAGCGGCCCCCTCCATTGAGGTGCAGCCATCCCTTACTGTAGAGGCGCTGTAGCCCACAGAAAAGTCATCCCAGTTCTCCATGAACCCAAACACTCGTCCTACACCAACTTTGAGCCATTATTTACCTACTCCTTGATTCTCCCGTGCCTTGCTGGTTGTGGCACGTAGGACAGGCAGTATTCGGAGACAAATTACCTTTGAGGGGTCTTGCCCTGAGTATGGCCTAAATCTCTGAAATCATTTTACAGGACCTTCCACCTTACCTGTTACTTGTAATTAGTGCCAATGTGGACCAATGGACCGCTGGTCCTCACCAAGCCCCTCCCAGTAATCAGTCAACCCGAATCCGCAAATGCCGAACCCGAGCACCCGGCTAACACACACTGTTCCGGTAGCACGGTCTTTGTGACAGAGTCCCTGTGTTTCCACCCTAATAATGGAATCTCCACTACCAGACCTGTCGACCTTGGAATGTCTCCCATACCCTCTTACCGGATAGCAGACAGTCCCCTGGTTGCTAGCGGCCATTGTCTTCTGCAGCATTGCTAACCCAGAGCTTGATATCCCCCTATCCACCAGCTGCAAACTTATTGGGGTGACACCAGATTCAGGACTAGACTCTCTACACCTCTTCCCTCTACCCCGCTCAGCTACATGTTACCCAACTAGCGCCCCCTCATTCTGCACCTCCATACTTCCCTCCCCACAACCATCTTCCCCAGAGAGTTTGTGCCTCCCGGAAGCAGCAAACTTCGTTTCCATATTATCCATTGCCCGCAGCCTTGAAAATGCTCATTTAGATCCAAATCTGGGCTTCCAGATGTCAAGGATAAGCATACATGGACAGGATGTACACCGTGTGTAGCCAATTCCATTTATGGGTCCCATAATTCTAATGGGAGCTTATCATATAATATGCACAGAAAGATTACTCAGTCAAAGTAACAAAAACACAGAAGTTATCTTAAAGCCCCTCAAACTTAGTCCATGTAAACCTAAGTCTCACATTATGACACTGCACACACTGGTACTCAGGTGCACACTCCTGCTCAAGCTCACACTCGCTTGTGCCCTATATGCTTTTTCTTTAAAGTACGGCGCACAAAATCTGCAGAGCTCCTGCACAAAGATCTGCGGCGCACGATTCACCAAGTGCGTGCGCCCGCTATCCGGCAGTGTCGCTTCCCGCTCAGGTCCAGGCAGAGTTCACGCTTCTTCTTCCTGGGTGCTGTAAGGCATATGTCTTCGAGACACAATTTGAAAGATTAAATCCCCGGGTCAGCTCCGGAAATCAGTGCAGATCGTATCTGACGGCCGCCCATGATTTTTCGTTGCAGGATGCTCAGTGCAGCTGCGCCACAATCCGATCGCGACCGACACAATCCCAGCGCAGACCCCTGTTAAATACCTGTCGCCGCTGAGCTGAAAACGTCTGAAAGTCCGACGAAAGTACGCTCCGTGACCCTCAGTAAATAAGCCCCATTATGTTAATAATAGTGATGTCAACACTATTGCGTTTTTCATGATGCACAAACTACCAAAATCTACCAAAACTAGACTGTCACTGTGGTGGATACAGATCGGTAGCAGATTAAGAGGCTTATTTCCCATGACAATTTCCCTTTAAGGGCTCCTATTGCAGCGTAATATCTGCCCAAGGGTGATCTATTCATTACAGTTGCAATTTTGGGAGTGGTGAAGGACAGAAAAGTGCAGTTGGGAAAGACTCAGTCAACTCTTAATTACTTTCCAAGTATTACTAAGACAGATTATCTACATGTGAGAAAAAAGCACTGCCCTCATAATACTCTTGTGCAGTCTGCCCATACTGCCAGGTGCAGGAAAGAGGCGACAAGGCGAGGAAATGTTTTATGCTAAAGAATAGAATAAAAAAATTAACACAATAATAGTTTAGTCTTTCACATGTTCCTTCCATCGTATTAGTCAAATTGTTATGTATGAGTTTGTATGAACATTAAGGTCAGGGATCAGCATTTAAAGAAGTTCCTTTTTAGAAGAGGACCTGACACCCTAAACAGGCTACCCATTTCTAGCAGTGCTTAATGTTTATGAGAAACCTACTATAATAGGAGGGGGTGGTAGCCGAGGGCGCACTACCAGACTCGGCCTATGGGTGGTAGTTGTTAGTGCAGTTGGGGATAGGAGCATCGCCTATGACGTCCCCACATGAATTTTACAGCCGCGACCGTGCAGAGCTTGTAGCACGGCTAGCTTAGCGGAGGGGTTCCATAACAAGCATGCAGTTAAATGCGAAAAAAATTGGGGTCCGGGGTAGCACTAGGCAGCTGCCTTACCTTAGTAATACAATTTATGAAAACTGCCTCCCCTATATACTCATTTAGGGATTATGATTCACATTGGGAGGCTATTTAAACTTATGGCTTGCCTTGTTTCTTTAATTTTGTGACTTTTCAGGGTGACTTTGTGCCTCAATGTGACTTTTTTTTTGCCCTACCTAAAACAGCTCCTTTCAAAGTTCACATGTTGCCATAATTTTATCTGCCCCTAACATGGCGTGCAAATTCGCCTGTGGAGGCTGATTGCGAGTTTTGATTTTTAAAAAAGTTGAACAAATGAAACACAACTAAAGTGTGTAAAGAAGTCAGTGAAAGGTGATGGAGGATAGTTAGTGCTCATGCGTGGTTTGGTGAATGTTTTGCAGCAAGGAGTGGGTCTCCATACAGTACATGGGTAAGTAAATGCAAGTGTGTATCCAAAAATTTCTTCAACAAACACCATGGCTTCCTTGCCTTTCATTCTCACTGATAGCAATGAATTGGCAGCAGGCTTAGAAAGAAGAGTTGACCAAAAATCTACAGAGCGGCAGTGTGAAAGAGAGAGTTATGTGTTTCTGGCTTGCGATATCGGAATGACGTCATTCAAAGCAAAAGCCTGTAAGTTTATGTTGATGATCAATATGGTAATTTGTATTAAAAACCACTGTTCTAGTGACATGGTATTCTCTTTAAAAATAAAAAACACCCATCAACTGTTATCAAAGGAGATTACATTATTTCAGTAAAAAAGAAGTGATCATACAGTATTCGAATTAATGATCATCCAGCGTGTATAATCGACTCTTGAAGACTGACATTTTGTCCCGCAGATAACAAAACCTACATAAAATAAAAAATGCTTATGTTTTTCGTAGTGTGCAGTGACAAAAAATAAATGGAGATTCCAGATCGTGAAGGGTTGTTAAACCGTTTTTAGGCCTACTGACAACTTAGTTTAGAGGTCCTGTCCCGGCCAAAGGTTCACCGATGTGTAGGATTGAGGCGTATGACGACTGGGATGGCAGAAAGTATTTATGTAAGTGGGATTAGTCCGACAGCCTCGGATACCTGAAATTCCTTTAGTGTCATTGCCAAAAACAACCCAAGCTCTCTGAGGAACTGCCACCTGACCACCGTGTACTTATGAGATCGATGTGTTTCTTATCTTACTTATCGTAGCAGAGTAATGTTGCTGAGAGGGAAGACCAGCCACTCCAGGATATGTCGATGGAAATGATGCCTTATGGCGTGTCCAGCTTAAGTATTCTAGGGATTGGTTTTATTTATTGAATTACTTTTATAGACATTCGGTTCTATGCTCCTAGTGGTCCCAATCACCTTGCACACATAACTTTGGGGTTTATGAAGGAGTGCAGTGTGTACAAACACACTCATGTAATGTGATGCTGGCCGTCCTGGGTTCAATCCCCATCCAGTTAAAACATCTCGCAAAGAGTTTGTAGGTTTCTCTCCATGTTTGCGTGTGGTGTTTCCTCGAGTCCGCGTTTCCTCCCACACTACCAAAACATAGTTAGGTTGTTTGAGCTGTGAGCCCCATGTGGACACGGATACCCGATTTTGACATGCTTTGAGGCAGCGCTGACGTAATCTGTGTGCGCTATTATAAAAAATTGATTATTATTTATTGTGCTTATACAGCTCAAAAGGAAAATGCAGAAGGTTGTAACTACATAACCTCCACAAGGTCGGACACAGTCAACTGAGAGACCCTGTGCAACACAATAGGAACATGTTTTTTCCAGTGTCCTAAAAATACATTTAGTGTAAACAGAATTATTTCCTCCATGCATAGTCTAGCGAGTTAATGGCTAACATTCCGTGCGGTTAGATGTAAGGGGATAAAGGGAACCTACCTCTGAAGTGTGGCGCAGTATAAGAGGGAAATACCCGAGCCCACCAGATCAGGGTGAGCTGAGTGCGGAGCTTATTTCTTTTGTTAGTGTTTTAAACCAGCAGCTACGCGGCTTTAAAACACTGTTTTAAACAAAAAATTTATGGCGAAGTGCTCGAGTGCAGGGAGGTAGCGCCTGCGGCCGCACGCATGGCGCGACGCGCCGCGGCTCTCTATTCATCTTCCTATGTGTCCGCGTGCACGGTCGAGCGCATGGTGCGTCCAGAGGCGTACTTCCTGCGCCGCAGACAGCTTCGGCCATACTATAGTTTAAAAAAGTGCTTTTAAACGCGATACTGCAGAGTTAGAAAACATAACAAAACATAAGCTTCCGGCACCAGTCTCACCCTGAGCTGGTGCTCGGTAGTTCCCTTATACCTGCCAACTTCAAGTGGTAGGTAGGTTTTCCTTTAATAAACACATCCTGGTGGTATACGGTCCGAAGGACAGGCCACACAAGCCATCTGTAGGTTACATTTTATGGTGATCGTTGCATCATAAGCCCATACACGTATATGGGCCACTAGATACACTGATAGTGGCCTGGCTGCGTGTTTTTAGCTCAGGGACCATTCACCATAAGAATTCAAGGTTTGTGACTATTCTAGGTAGCCTCTCGGCAAGGGCCGTGGGGTAGTTGTCAAACACCCCATGATATGAAACATCACTTATCTAAGACGTGATCCTTGGGAGAATTATTTAAACAAACCGGACAACCACTTCACCCTTGAATGCGCTAGTGTGCGGAACTAGATCAACCACCTTTAAAAATTTACTGCTTTCTTACAAATCCCAGATGAAGAGACCCAAAAAGAATATTGTAGGCCAAAAGAACATCCAAAATCATTGTGTTTTTTTAGGAGAGTAACACAAGCGAAGTGAGCAATTTTATTTTCTATTGATGCTATTAATAAACTCTAGTCTTCTTCAAGAGAAACATGCAAAACATTAAAACAGTTGAGGGCCCAAACAATATAACACATACCAGAGTTACCCAACAGTTTTACGAGGTCTGACAGTAATAAAAATAGCAATACAGTAGCCAGCATCATGTGCAGTTTTTACTTGCCATAGATGGCAGAGCGAGATGACAGGACTATGCCCACTGACAACCTGAGCATGGTACTTGACTTCATAGTGGTAGTCGCCCAGTGGTCAAGCGTTGGGCATCAACCAGCCCTGAATTTTGAAATGTCTTTGAAAAAGCTTTAATGTATTTTTATTTGATAGATGAGAGGCCAAACAATTATTACATGTTTATCTGTTCACTACCTTACCTAACTTGTTCAATTATGTAGGGGACAAAGACCCCCCACCCTGAAAGATTATGATGAAGGTCAAAACAAGGTATTCCATATACCGTATTTCTCCGGATTTAAGGCGCCACTTAAAAGCCTGGATTCTTTGGAAATCCAAAGTAGCGCCTTATATGTCCGGTGCGACCTATGTATGGCACAGGGCCAAGGGACCATACTTACGAACACACATTCTGCCGCGTGGGTATTGCAGTTCCCAGCTGGCGATCTGCACTTTCACGGTAGCAGGGACGCTATGAAGGTATGGTTCCGCTGCCCCCTCCACCTCCCCCTCACTCTCCCATCACATTCCCCGCGTCGCGCGTCTTGTCTCGGCGTCGACGTCCAGTCGGGTCTCGCTCCGCCCCCGGGACCTCCGCCAGCCCCCGACCCTGCCGCCTTATAGTCGGATGCGCCTTATATATGGAATATAACATACAGGTCTCAAGTAGTGAGTTCTGTGTAGTGGCCCAAACAATAAGGTTTCCAGCGAGTAATAGTTCTGATGTAGTGCCTAATATACAGAGGATTACAGAAGTAGTAGTCTGTGTAGTGCCCATACATAAGGTTTCCAGTAGAGTAGTGTGTGTCGCCGCCCATAATACAGGTTCACAGCAGTAGTAGTTCTGTGTGTAGTGCCCAATACATACAGGATTACAGCCAGTAGTAGTTCTGGTGTAGTGCCCATAACATACAGGTTTCCAGGTAGTATAGTTCTGATGTAGCGCCCATACATACAGGTTTCAAGCAACGTCGTAGTTCTGGTTAGTGCCCATACATACAGGATTACAGCAGAGTCTAGTAGTAGTTCTGTGAGTGCCATACATAAGGGTTCCAGCAAAGTAGTAGTAGTTCTGTGTAGTCCCATACATACAGGATTACAGCATTTTTAGTTAGTAGTTCTGTGTAGTGCCCATAATACAGGATAACGTAGTAGTAGTTCTGTTTATAGGTGCCATCAACATACAGGACTTACATGTAGGTAGATCGTGTAAGTGCCCTACATAAAGGATTACCAGGTAGTAGTTCTGTGTAGCCGTCCATACAGTACAGGTTTTCCTAGGTAGTGTAGTTCTGTTGTAGTGCCCATACATACAGGTTCCAGCAGTAGTAGTTCTGGTAGTGCCCATACATACAGGGAAACAGTAGTAAGACGTTCTGAGTAGTGCCCATACATACAGGATTACAGGAAGTAGTGTTCTGTGTGGCCGATACATACAGGATAACAGAGTTAGTAGTTTGTTGTAGGGCCAACTTACAGGGTTCCCAGCAGTAGTGTTTGTTGTCAGTGCCATACTACAGGTTTCAGCAAGTAGTCGTTCTGTGTAGGCCCATACATAAGGATTACAGCAGTAGTTAGTTCTGCTGTAGTGCCCATACATACAGCGTTTCCAGCAGTAGTATTCCGTGTGTAGTTCCAACAACAGGGTTTTGCCAGCAGTGAGTCTGTGTGTGCCCCTACATAAGGTTTACAGCAGTAGTAGTCTGTGTAGTGCATACAACAGGGTTCCAGCAGTAGTAGTTCTGTGTAGTGCCCATACATACAGGATTACAGTAGTAGTTCTGTGTAGCGTCCATACATACAGGTTTCCAGTAGTAGTAGTTCTGTGTAGTGCCCATACATACAGGTTTCCAGCAGTAGTAGTTCTGTGTAGTGCCCATACATACAGGATAACAGTAGTAGTAGTTCTGTGTAGTGCCCATACATACAGGATTACAGTAGTAGTAGTTCTGTGTAGTGCCAATACGTACTGACGCTAGCAGTGCATCCTCAGCCATACTTTATGGACAGAGGATGGTGCAGGCACAGATGTAACATTATGTTATTAAACCTCATGTAGCATCCTTCACACGGCTTTCCAGTTTGACTCCCTTTCTCCTCTTGTCACGGCATAAGCTGGAAAAGAGCCGCTGCTGGCTGCCTTACAATGCCCCAGGCAAAAGGAATTCTGAATTTAAATGTGGATTTTGACAATTCCTACCATCGTTGCTTTACAATTCCATATGGAGACAGTGACAAGTAAGGAGCATCTTATTTGCACTGCCTGCATATGTAAAGTTCATTTACGGTTAAATTATGAGCAGCCATATTTGTAGGGAAAAACACTATTGTGTATCAGGCACAAGGATAAAGGCATACAGGCAATCCCCTACTTAAGAATACCCAACTTACAGACAACCCCTAGTTACAAACGGACCTCTGGATGTTGGTAATTTACTGTACTTTAGCCTTAGGCTACAATAAACAGCTATAACAGTTATCAAAGGCGTCTGTAATGAAGCTTTAGTGTCAATCCTGGTTATGACATTCCAACATTTTTAAAAATCCAATTGTCACAGAGACCAAAAAAAAATTGTGACTGGGGTTACAATTATAAAATATTCAGTTCCGACTCACATACAAATTCAACTTAAGAACAAACCTACAGAACCTATCTTGTATGTAACCCGGGGACTTCCTGTATTGTCAAGGAATTATAATGTAAATTAAATATAATAGATATGCTAATTAATGACTCATTCCATATATTCCACTCACTCTGATCAGCTTATTAAATATATAGTTTGTTCCCAGCAGCTGATATACCTTAGATGATAGACTTGTTCACCTGGTATCAGGGACACCATGCAATGCTAACAGCGAAGCTTGTAAATCAAGCCATCCGACACCCTGTTACAACAACCCATGGGTGTTAACATCATTTTGGTGGAAGGTGCCACCCAGGTCATGACGGCACTGTAATATAATTTCACTGAATATACAATGTAATGTAATTAAATAAACAAGGAACCCTCACAAATCACGAGGGGTGCCATTCCTATAAATAAATGGAGCAGCAGGACATTTACCATTTACACTGTTATGGATTCACATGGATGTATGGGGGACATATGTATGGCCGCATGCTTGTAGGTACACCTTCATGTGAATGTAGCCTTACACTGTTCAGAAGCACTTCCCCCTCTCACTGTATGCTGAATCTTCCTCTTCTAGGGCGGCATGGTGAATTAGTGGTTAGCAGTACAGCCTTGCAGCACTAAGGCCCCTTTCACACTTGCGTTTTTCACGCGCGTTTTCTGCGCGTGCTTTTGATTCGCAGAACTTGCATTGCACTCTGACCCATTGTAACCAATGGGTCTTTTCAGACTTGCATTTTTTTCACGCACACACGCGCGCAGAGGTCGCATTAACGCCTCACCACGTGTCATAGACGCGTGATGAGGCGCCATTACCCCCCAAAATAATTGCCATGCGTAAAGTTACGCTTGGCAATTATTCCCTGTAGCGCGCAGGCTGAGCGGCCCGGCGCGCGCTGCAAAAGAGGTAAATGTCGCGCGATCACTTGACACAGTGATCTGTGTCAGCAGCGCTCCGGAGCGAGAGCGCAGGCCCCGCGATACCTGTGGACAGCGGGGCTGCTGCTCCCTGTCCTGCTCCATCTCTACCTGCCCGCAGATCCGGACGGGTGTAGTGTGTGCTGTGTTCTGTGTGTGAGTGTAGTGTGTGCTGTGAGTGTAGTGTGTGCTGTGTTCTGTGTGTGAGTGTAGTGTGTGCTGTGTAGTGTGTGCTGTGTGCGCAGTGTGTGAGTGTAGTGTGTGCTGTGTGCGCAGTGTGCTACCGAAATTTTCATACTCCTCCTCGGGTAAAAATACTCCTCAAAAATGGTGAGAGGAGTATTTTTACCCTTCTGGAAAAATGTTAGTGCGACCTCTGCACGCGCGTTTTTTTTAACGCGCGTTTAAATCTCGGCATGCTCTACTTTTGCAAGTCACGCGCGTGAAAAACTCACCATACAAGTCTATGGAGACGCATCAAAAATGCATCGCACTCTGAGACACATGCAAGTGCAATGCAAGTGCAATGCGTTTTTCACGCATCAATTGCCATAGAAAAGATAGAGCTCAGTCCTGAGTCCATTTCACGCGCATTTTCTAAGTGTGAAAAACGCATTGAAATTGCATCAAAAACGCGCGTGAAAAACTGAGACACTGAACAAACTCTGACTGAAAACTGATTGCACGCTGATGCAAAATGTGCGTTTTTCACTGACCAAACACTGATTGCACCCTGATCAAACTCTGACGTGATCTGCAACGCAAGTGTGGAAGGGGCCTAAGGCCCTGCGCGTGTTTTTGAAGCGCAGAACTTGCATTTCACTCTGACCCATTAATACCAATGGGTCTTTTCAGACTTGCATTTTTTTTCACGCACACACGCGCGTTTTTTTTTACGCGCATTTAAATCTCGACAGGCTCTACTTTTGCAAGTCACGCGTGTGAAAAACGCACCATACAAGTCTATGGAGATGCATCAAAAACGCATCGCACTCTGAGACACTTGCAAGTGCAATGCAAGTGCAAAGCGTTTTTCACGCATCAATTGTCATAGAAAAGATAGAGCTCAGTCCTGAGTCCATTTCACACGCGTTTTATGCGCGTGAAAAACGCATTGAAATTGCATTGAAATTGCATCAAAAACGCGCATGAAAAACTGAGACACTGAACAAACTCTGACTGAAAACTGATTGCACTCTGATGCAAAATGTGCGTTTTTCACTGACCAAACCCTGATCGCACCCTGATCAGACTCTGACGTGAAATGCAACGCGAGTGTGGAAGGGGCCTAAGGACCTGGGTTCAAGTCCCAGGGTCAACATCTGCAAAATAGTTTGTATATTCTCTCTGTGTTTGCATGGGTTTCCTCCCACACTCCAAAACATACTGGTAGGTTGATTAGATTGTGAGCCCCATTGGGGACAGGGGCTGCCTTGGCAACCACAGTGCAGCGCTACATAAACTGTGTGCACTATATACATAAAGGAATTATTATTATCTTCTACTGTTAAATTACATCATGCAGATGGATAGGCAAAGTGCCAAGACAGCAGGGATGTTGAGACAGTGTAAAATCCAGTGAAGCTGCAGCATGGAGAGACTAAGGTAACACTTCTAAATCATTAACAGAATTTTAAAAGTTGATTTTTGAAGGAAGGAGGTCATGGATAACAAATATGGTTTATCATGCTTGTTTTTGATGGTAGATTTCCATTAATTCTACTTCAGCATCCATAGAATACATATGATGATAATTATGAATAGGAAGCAACACAGCGCAGGCACCATACCCACAGAATATTTTTGTGACCAAAGCCAGGTTCTTTGCTCCACCCCCAAGCCTTCCCAAACAGTATAATACCCACCCAAATGTGCCCCTTAGTGGCCTCCACCTAGTATACTGCCCTCTTTGATTCTTTTATGCTCCCCCTGTTGCCCCTTCCTCCTCATATAGTGGACCTCTCAGTACAGTGTGGGTCCCCCTCCTTTGTATTGTATAATTAAAATAAATTTCCTCTGCTGCTGCTGTATACGGCTCTGCAGTCCACAGGTGTGATGATGTCATCATATCATCCCGCCAGATCTGCATCATTTGGGAGGTAACTTACTTTTCTGGGAAGTTATATATTCGGGAATTAATTTTCATCCTATTCTCCTAGCACCAAGATGGAGCCAATGATTCCAGCAGTTTCCCATGGCCATTTTCTAGGGGATGTCAATCATTGGGGCTCATTTACTAAGGGTCACACTTTCTTCGGGCTTTTCCCGAATATTTCCGTTTTGCGCCGAATTGCCCCGGGATTTTGGCGCACATGATCGGATTGTGTCGCATCGCCGCCGGCTTGCACGCAACAGAAATGGGGGGGGGGGGCATGGCCGTCGGACAACCCAACAGATTCTGAAAAACCGCAGAATTTAAAAAATAATTTGTGTTGCAAGATCAGCACTTACATGCACCGGGAAGAAGAACGTGAACTCCGGCGGACCTCGGCACAGCAGCGACACCTGGTGGATATCGGGCGCACAACCTTAGTTAATCCGACCCGATTCAGCGCCGGACAACGTGCCGCGGGATCGCGACCTGACCGGGTAAGTAAATGTGCCCCATTGTGTAAATCGCTGAAGGGTATAGAACAACAAAATAATCTAATTTGCATAAATTAATTTTTTTTTACATGACAGATCAATGTGAAACAGGAAAAATTATCTGGGGCGATTATAATGTGCCTGTTTTACTTGTGGATTGATTTGGGATCTGGTACACTCTCCATAAGTGGGTTAACTATTATCCAGGTACAGTTAAGCAATGAAAAAATCAACATGACAGTTTTTCCGAAGATTAGATACTACACCATGGAAGAACAATACAAAAATGTTTATTCTTTTATCACCATCCACAGAGCTGCAGTTTAAATTAGAAAGTACATGAATGCATACATTACAGACATAAGAAATTATCCATTTCCAGGAGCCGGAGTCGAGTCTGCCAACTGTTCAGGGGATTAATTGTGTATGTGCTCTGCTATTATTACCGCCCTGCGCAGATCGGCTATATTATGGAAATATGGCAAATTAACATTTTTCTCACAGTTCAGAGATTTGTACGCTGCCTAGACTTCCCGTAGGAGTACAGGCTCTGGGGGAATTATACATTTTGTGGCAGGAGAGACTGTAGATGGTTTAATTATTTCTTTGCATTTATTTATAGACCTGACAGAAGACAGAAAAAAAATAGATGACAATCAGTCAACATGAAAATCTCAGACAGGTGAATATTAAAGGTTGAAGTGTTCTTCAGAATCAGTATCAAAGTTCTGTACTTTTGATATAACAATCCTGAAGTTGCACAGGAATAAGACATGACTGGGCTACAAGGCACTCTAAAGTGGTTTAAGATGCATAATATGATGCCATAAGTTAGCAAATAAAAACAATTACATTTCTATATACAGAGAAAGTCTGTTCTTATATGATAATACACTTAATATAAAAATTGAGATGAGAGGATTGCAGTAATTTGAGATGAGAGGATTACGGTAATTTAGATTCTTAAAGAAGCTTAAAATCTCAAGCCTGAGATGTAGTCGTAGTCTGCCCTGGGAGGAGGGGACAAGCTCAAGTACAGTAAGTCTAAGTTTATCTGCAATTGAGATGAAACCATCTTTTGAGGGTCAAAGTAAAGCTATAACTATAACTGTCTGTGGGCCAATGTGTGAAGAGGAGTACCATTCTAGAGGTAATTGGGAGGTCCAGACTAAATTCGTTGCCTGCAGGAGGTGACCTGGAGGAAGGTCTGTGACCAACAATTATAGAGACCAAGCTACTTTGATATAAATGGACCAACTCTGAAACGATGTCAACAATACTATGTGTCATTCAGATGTCAATCATGTGTCACAAAAAGTCAGCATAATCTTACAAGTTAACCTGTTTCCTCTTAAAACTCTGTTGTGTAACCATCATTCCTGTTGCCTCATGTGTAAGATCTCTGCAAATACAAATAACAATCCGTGGAGAAGACTTATCCATACACCGTGGTCTAGGACAAGGAGCTCTCCTGTTGCTCCATAAACGCTCAAGTATATAGTGTCCAAGAACAAAATTGACCACCATATGTGTCACGTTAAATATATCTTTTTACTCCAAGATTCTTCATAAAACATTCACATTTTCAATCAATATACAATGAAACTTTCACACTATTCACTAGATCTCTGTAACCACCAAGCTTGATGCCTGCTTGTAAAGTACATATCTATCTGCGGGAGTCCTCCAACACTACATGTTTAAAGGGGCACGCCGCACTACCCAACCAACAGATGCAAATAGTTTTATACTACAGGGAGGTACATTCAGCTGCATATCATTTGTAGCACAGGTATAGTTACTTTTAAAGGATCACAAAGTGTAGAATATATAAAATAATTTCCACATCTCCCCTCTCTTTTTCTATAAATTTAAATCAAATTCCTCTCTGAATGTAAAGTAACTTGCAACCACAGACTCCCAATCTCCCCTCCTCTATTCTGTTTTACAGTATATTCACAGCAGAACAGAAATCAGGAATTATATTAACTATATGATAGTGATTGCAATTGATTTGTTGTTCATGTTGGTTTCTTGAAGGCTATATTTCTGGATAATATGGTCATAAGTTAAAACAATAAATCAATGACCTCTGGGACCTCCATCAATCAACATAATAGAGGGTCTGCAGTGATGCTGTAAAGACTATGTCCCTTTTATTTGGACTGGGAATACAAGTGATCTCATTGTACGGATGAAGACAAATGCAGAGCTCACAACTTGGACCCTAGTCCAAATCGGCAAAGATTGGTCATGTATGCTTTATTAACAAACAACATTAACAAAATACAATAGTATCAAGTATTGTAATACCAAATCCCCCAAACCTAACACCTGAGATACATAGATGGAGGCCCTTGGAACTACATAAGATCCTGCTGCTTATCTGCCCATGCCTAAACCCAACCGCCACCACTGGTTTCAGGGGCACCAGCTCCACTACAGATAGCAATTTTACCAATTAGATTACCCACTCCTTAGGACACCACCCAGGGGGAGTGCAAGACACCATATCAGAAATTAATCTCCTTTAAATTGGAAAACTACACCCAAATCCCCGCCCCCTAACTTTTTTCGACAACTTCAAGGACATGGCCCCAACCTGCTCAGCTGCCATGACACCCTCACCCCTACACCAAAACTGAAGGGAGTGCGGGACCTTCTCCCTATGTTGTCAAAATGGCTTCTACCTAACGATCCCCCGTACTGCCACTATGCCCCTAGCAACTCCCGCTGATCCCCAACCACGCCCCCTAGCTCCCGTTCCCTCCTGTTCCTGGAGGAGCCTGGCCTTTTCTTGTATGATATAGTCCTTGAGGACCCCATTGTATTACCTGTGAAGTATAATATATGATGAGTGTACTCTTATGATTTTCATTCTTAAATCTTATTACTTTGAAATCTTATGATTTCTGCCATATGCAGGCCATTTCTGTGTAAACTACAGCTGTAACATTAAGTGACAAGGGCAGACAAATGCGGGCACCTCTCCCCTATAGATTTTGTTTTTGTTGAGCTATTATTCTGTGTCTTTTCTTCTCAGCTCCCATATACTTGCAGCAATCCTGGCGGCAGGTCGGATCATGTAGTCCATTCATTTACTCAAAGCCGAAATAGTTTTGTATCAATACAAATAAATGAGAAATGTGAAAACATGCTCAAGGACGGACTGCTAAGAGCGGGATGACGTGAATGCATTCAAAGCGCAGAATGGAATCAGCTGTGGAATATAACCTCAAAGCTTTACTGACTGAGGAATTGTGACAAAACATTGAAGAAACTTTAGAAAAAAACTGCCAAAAGTTGGGTCCAGACTCTAACCCAATAATAGTCCAATAGAGTTGTTACCGAATAAAGCCCAATTTTGAGGTAAGTAGGGTCTATTTACCTGAGGTTGGGCCTGGGAATCAGTTTTATTTGTTGGGCCTAAGTAACCTCAGCCCAACACTAAATAGAATCAAAGTGAACTATATATACACTGTGAGGTCACATATTACCCTCCACTCCATAAAGAAGATAATACTTCATATTTCTTATTGTAGACATTACTTCTTTGTGCCTCTAGGTTAAACATATCATGGTGGTATTTGGGGGTTTGCATGATATACCACAATTTTCATCACATTGTACACTTATTTCATATCCACAATATATGGAAAAGGTGTATGATGGCCAAGGGTTCAAATACTCAGATCCCAAAAAAAGCTTGTGCAAGTGCTCTATATGATCAGCGCTCTATTTACTATTAAGGGACTTCCATGTCAGCAATCTCCCTTATATATAAATTCATATAGGACACAGGAGGGGAATAAGACTACCATGGGCACTGGGCTGTATGAATATTATAGCTCCTACAAGTCTGGAGTCAATATCTACATATGGTACTAGAATCAAGCTTCTTGGGGAATGAATGATGTGTCCCATCTGCCTGCTTTCAATCTGCAGCTTCAGATTCTTTGAAGGACCTTGTGGCTCTTGTGTACAGGTATACTGAGAGCAGGAACAGATATATGAGGATTTCATGGGTGAAGGTCCTCCTCAATACTTCCTTTATACCCTACTCTATGGACATGATAAAGTCTATTAACAAGAAATGCCCATTAATAGTGCAAATCAAAGTCTTGTTCTCCTAAAACTTTATAGTCTACTGGCACCTACCCTGCTCTAAAGTACTAGATAAGATGACATTTTTCCAAATCTCATACTCCAAAAAGCTGCTCAGAAAGCTGACCAGATAGATTTAGACCACAAATGTCAATTTCTGTACACTTGCGGTATTCTATAATACTATAAGAATTAGTAAGTCTACAGAATCACATAAACCATGCAGGGCTTTATTGAGAGTTCAAATTCAGGCTCCTCCAGTGGTGAATTTTTCCAGCAGTACAGCTACAAACATCTAAGCATATATAGGAAGTCCCCATTTTTTGTACAAGATAGTTTTATTGGGTTTGTACTTAAGTTGAATTAGTATGTAAGTCGGAACTGTATATTTTATAATTGTAGCTCCAGACAAAAAATTTTTTGTCTCAGTGACAATTGGATTTTCAAATTTTTTTGTTGTATTAGAATTTTTCTGTAATGGGACTAAGGATTGTATCAATAAAGCTTCATTGCAGACACCTATAATGAAGCCTGGGACTAAAGGAAAGCATCCAAAGAGCTTCACTAGAGGTCACAGAGGGGAGAGAGGTCAGTCTGTAACTAGAGGTTGTCTGTAAGTCGGGTATCCTTAAGTAGGGGACCGCCTGTACAACATATTCTTTAGACAGATCGATTATATCCTACTCATGCCCATAAAGTACATGTTCAGATTTCTAGACTAAATTCTACAGCATTTATAAACATATAAAAGTGATGGAAAATTTCTACCATTAGAATTTGTGCAGTTTACAGAAATAAATTTTAAATTGATTAAAGTTCACCTATACAAAAAAACAGCCTCCTCCATAACCCCATAGCTGTCCTAACCATCACCAGTATAGGTGAATACCATTTTGGTTAAAAAACATTTATGGACACTGTGAAGTCATTGTGCTTGGCTGTTTTCTTGCCACAGGTTTTGCATTTTGGGCAGACACTTCATATGACATTTATGGCTTCATATGACATTTATGGCTTTATGCTGAGCACTAGAATCATCGGCTACAGTTCTTTTTCAAAGCAGAAAAATATTAAACAGACTTCATGCAGCAGCTGTTCACTTCATGCATGGCTTCCAATGAATAAGTGCTCATCCTCCATCAACCACTGCTGTGTAGCTCTGGAGAAATGTCTCCTGGTCTCCTCACTTATCACTATCATCCATCAGTGACACAGTATGTGCACAACATACAGTATATCCATCCATTAATTATAGAAATCCTCCACCCTAAAGTAATTACTGTTTTCAGTTACAGCAGATAAATATAATAAGAGATGACAATATCCAATATTTGAAAATCGTTGAGATTGCACTTTTTGAATAACAGTTTTATAAAGGAGAAATGTGGCAAATTTTGTTTTTCAAGGTTAAAACTACCTTTTTAGTTATGCTCCTATGTGGTCCTGGGGGGTCACTGCTGTATTGTAACCGCATCCTGTTTCCTAGACCTCATTGGACGGTTATGGTCCTGGCAGTAATCTGCTGACTGGCTTTAACCTTTGACTTAGGGCTTATTCACACAGCCATAATCGGGGCAGTGATCTGGCCGCAGAATTTGCACCATATTACAGACCCCATTAAGGTATATGGCACCCAGTTGCTCACCACACCACGACCAAGCCGGGTGCTTGTCTTTCTATGGAGAGGGTAGGGATGAGGATAGCTCACCCCTCCTTCCTTCTGCTCCCGCCTGTGTGTTACGTCCAACACCCAACACCATCTGAATGTGGCCTTAGACCCCTCTTATCTATGAGTCATGAATAGGAGTCAATACAGATACCGGGGGACATTTATCAAGGCTTGCACTCTAAGTAAGCGACACATCCAGACTACAGAACTGGGCCTAGTGTCACTTTTTATGTGAAGATAAAATGGGGGTTGTCTAGTTCAGAAAATCCATATACACATACCATATTAAAAAATTCTTAATATTAGTGGATCCTCATCATTTTGTCTTGAGCTATTGTGAAACTACAACTCCCAACAAACTATATTCATAACTAAAGGATTTCTGAGAACAGTCATGAAAATGTAAATACCATTGAGATTAGAATACCTAATGGAATCCTTCTAAAAAGTAGAAAATTATCTGCATTAATATTGTATAACATTCAATAAAACGGTGACTATTCCCTACAGAGTAAAACATAGCACTGTGTGCTCAATTACAGTATAATGGGGTGTTTGGGTAATCTCGGATCGCCCCTGCCTCACCATCTGCCAGTAGTCTATTGGGGCCATTTATAAGAGCTAGCGCCAGTGTTTCCTCAAAACATTAATTACACAATTACTGATAATTTCAGGGCAATAGCACAGCAATAGGAAAGTTCAACATTTACAGAACTACATACATGTCCCAGCAACCATCACTTAGAAGGATTATCCCACAAACCCACAGCTGTTGCTAGGAAACAATTTTCCTCAAGAACAAATAGTGACGACGTCTCGCTCCAAGTCTTCTCATCACTTCATAAATCAGAGGACCTTCATTACAGGGAAGAGAAGAATAAAGCCATGCACTCACTTAAAACCCACAGCAGCCGCTCTCTAGAATTATTCTTAATTACCTAACTAAAATATCATAATTAATTCCAGGCCTTTCTGGAGGAGAACATAAATGATGAATGTTGCCAGGGGCATGAGGCCTAAATAATCCATAAAAATTTCTTGCGAAAGGTGTAAAACACCCAGGGAAAGCACACGGCTGATAACTGACTGCCCCGGCCAGTAGGGGGCCAAAGCTATAAATAGGGCAGTAACGTGTCTGGGATTAGAGAGCAGACATTTTTTCAGAAATAATACTATCATTTTAGTATTGCATTAGATAATGTAGTATCCGTTAAGGCTGTATGGTGGTCAAATTTCACAGACTGAACACGTTCCCCAGCTGGCTACTTGCATTACATATAACTATAATGCTTAGAGTCCAGTCCCCAGCATAGTGTCTGGTCTGTGAAATCTGCCCACCATACAGTCTACGTTTCACCAACCAAGCATGCTTGTGAGTTTTTAGTCTTTAAGTGAAATTGTGCACATTTAGGACCTCTTTCTACCTCAGGCTACATATTCCCACATTGGGGCACATTTACTTACCCGACCCATTGACGTCGCCGATCCGGAATGTCCGACGAGAATTTGGAGCTGCCGCAATTCACTTACGATGTGCGACCTATTTCTTGAATGTGTCGCTTCCCCGCTCAAGTTCGCAAGAGTTCACCATCTTCTTCCCGATGCATGCGTGTGCTGATCTTGCGTCACAATTTGAATTTTGAATTTTGGTTTGTCCAAATCAGCCGGGTTGTCCGACAGCCACGCCCCCGATTTGTGTCGCATGAAAGCCGGCACCGATGCGCCACAATACAATCGCGTGCGACACGATCCTCTGTGCGATTCAGCGCAGAACAGATATAGTCGGGAAACCCGACAGAATCGTGCCCTATGGACCCTTAGTCCATGTGCCCCATTGTGTTTACATTGCGTTAATATTGGATTTACACTATGTTAACTGTGTGTTTACACAGCATTAACATTGCATTTATGCAAACGTACTTTTAATAGAATGCAAATGAAATATTAACTAAATGTAAAAATATTGTAAACACAATTTAGTTGTGTGTACAATGTGTTAATAACTCATCAACAAATGCAACAAAACGAGTGAAAGCAGCCTTAAAAGACAGAGGATCAGTAAAGTGATGAGGTGTCCATACATATTAGATGAGAAGGTCACTACAGCTGATTTCAATGGAACTGACTGACTGTCTTATGTCTATGGGTTGACCCAAATCTATTGACAACAGATATATGGTGAAAGAAAAAGCAGACATTTCTTAAGATGATTAACAACTGCCCGAGGGCTTCAGCATCAGCTTATTCCCTGTTTCCTAAATACACGCACTGCTTTGCAAAGTCAAGCTGGGAGAAATCCATTTTTGGACAGCTCTAAGAGGACACCAATAGTCTTTGTAGATTCAACCAGGTGCAATTGAACAATCCAGTAAGACTACTAAAGTGGAGCCTATGAAAATTTCATATAATCATAAATTTTACATGACCTTGAGAGAAGCTAGACAAATGGAATTGCTGCAATTTATATTTTACATAGCATGATAAATGGCCACATAACCCAAACTCTGCACCCCTGGCATGTCACTGACCTTATGTATGTCAAGGAGTCAACCCTTTATTTTTCTATATGAGTAGGAAAAGTGCTATGCTAACACTTAACACTGTTGCTGCGCATTCATTTTAGGGCTTTTTTCTGGCTCTACTGCATAGTAGTCTCGCTCATTTCTCCCCCAAATTCCAACTGAGTTGAATACAGAGATAATGCAGAGAACCGTCAGTTTCTCACATCATCACTGTACTTTTCCTACTGCTTCTCCTACACTGTACTACTCATCCTGCCTGCCGGATTCAGTACTATGCACATCAGAAGGAGAGGGAGAGGCAAGTACCTAGGTTTTTTTTTAAGCAGCAACAAGAAGGAGCTGGCGTGGTGCAATATGAGTATTTGTTGGGTGGGCGCAATCTAGAGGGGGAGCTGCTGAGGGACACAATATAAGGGGGACCTGGATAGGGGCACAATTGGAGGGGGAGCTGGTCTGGGGAACAGTATGATGGTGGAGCAGCTGGGAGGCACAATATGAGGAAGAGTTGGTTGGGTTGACAATATGAGGGGGAATTGCTTAGAGGCACAATATGAGGTGGATCTGATTTGGGGGCACAATATGAGGGGAAGCTGCTGTAAAGCATAATACGAGGGAGAGCTGGTTGGGTGGACAATATGAGGGGGAGCTGCTGAGAGGTACAATATGAGTAGTAGCTGCTGTAAGGCACAATATGAGAGGTCTGGTTGGGTGGATGATATAAGGGGGAAATGCCGAGAGGCACAATATGAGGGGCATTTGGTTGGGGGCAAAATATGAGGGGGAGCTGCTGTAAGGCATAATATGAGGGGGAGCTGGTTGGATGGACAATATTAGGGGGAGCTGCTGAGAGGCACAATAACAGGAGTACCTGCTGTAAGGCACAATATGAGGGGGATCTGGTTTGGGGGCATAATATGAGGGGAAGCTGCTGTAAGGCATAATACGAGGCGGAGCTGGTTGGGTGGACAATATGAGGGGGAGCTGCTGAGAGGCACAATATGAGGAGTAGCTGCTGTAAGGCACAATATGAGGGGGAGCTGCTTGGGGACACAACATGAGGGGTAGCTGCTGGAAGGCACCATATTAGGGGAGTTGGAGTGAAGGCACAATATGAGGGGGAGCTGCTGAGAGGCACAATATGAGTAGTAGCTGCTGTAAGGCACAATATGAGGGGGAGCTGCTTGGGGACACAATATGAGGGGGAGCTGCTGGAAGGCACCATATTAGGGGAAGTTGGAGTGAAGGCACAATATATAAGGGGGAGTAGGAGTGAAGGCACAATATATAAAGGGGAGTTGGAGTGAAGGCACATATGTAGCTGCTGTGTGTGTGCAACAATGTGAGGAGAATATGTGGGCACTAAGGGTGAATAATAAAATGTAGGGGTGGAGTATGGGGCAGATTGCGCCTCCACAAAAGTTGCAGGGTATGGTCTTGGTGTCTTCACAACGCTGCCTTTGGTATCATCTACTTTATTATTAGTTTGGTAACACTGTAAATGCAGTAAGGGCTGTGGTCTATAGAGGAAAAGTTCATTTAGAATATTATGTAACTGCATACTTAACCTCAATAAAAAATACAGGAAACTGCCTCTGATTCAGAAATGATTTCCTAATTTGTGATTTAATGTCGATTAGTTATGCTCATCCCCAGGCTGCCTTACCAAGAGAACCTTTAGAGAGAATTTACCTTTATTTTTTTGTTTTTCATACAAAGAAAAAAATAAAACTGCTGAAAGGTCTCCTTTAAATCCCAAATTGGCCACTTCTTTGTGTGTTGGCAAGTTCCTCATCCTGTGTGGCTCCCCTAACATCATGTAAGAATAGATGGGTTTACTCCTGCTGACAACTGGAAATTATACATATTCCCACTTCCCCTAAGATCCATTGAGGCCGAGAGGAAATTACATCTGACTTCATTTTTCAAATGTCCTTTTATTGCCGTGACTGTGCCCTTGTCAGCAGCAGATTGATAAATTAGTTATTGATGACGGGTGGAAGCAGAGCATTACTATGTCCATTATCGGCTATGTGTAGACAAGAGATATTTATAGCTGTGATGCTGTGCATATTGGAGAATAGGGACCTAATGTACATAGAAAACAAAGAGAAAATAAAACTGCATGTCAATATAATTGTCCCCTACATGGATGCTGGGAAAGCTGGGTAACAACCAAATTTGTAGCAGACTTCTAGGACTCCTCAATTACAAATACAGTGTATGCACTGTGTAAAAGGGGTCAGGGCCCTAATTACATACAATTTATTGTACTGGTATTCTGCCTCAGAGGAAGCATTGTGCTACTATAGACTAAGGCTGAGACTTCTGCTCTTAAAGGAGTTGACTCATGTAAGAGAATATGCATCATATCTTATATCTCAATCATATAGTCATATCTAATCAAAAGTATAATATACACAACAATGTCACAGTACAGGGATACTGCAGACATTGATATCACAGTACAGGGATAATACACACAGTGATGTCACAGTACAGGAATAATACACACAGTGATGTCACAGTACAGGAATAATACACACAGTGATGTCACAGTACAGGAATAATATACACAGTGATGTCACAGTACAGAGATAATTCACACAGTGATGCACAGTACAGGGATAATACACACAGTGATGTCACAGTACAGGATAATACACACAGTGATGTCACAGTACAGGGATACTACACACAGTATATCACAGTACAGGATAATACACACAGTAATATCACAGTACAGGGATAATGCACACCAGGGCAGGATCATAAGGGGGGCTCCCGGGGCCCCCACCACTTTGCCCTTACAGAGGACCTGTCACCCTGGAAAACCCATGGAAAATGTGCCCCCCATAACCCTCCCCCCAGCCTCTTTCTCCCTAGCCATTTTTTTTTTAATTTATGTGCATCGGTCGGTAATATGAGTCCAGGCTGCGGCCGCAGGCGCTGTCAGTGCGATGCGATGCTGCCGACTTCTCCTACAATGTGACCGCTGGAAGGGGCGTGCTGGGGGTGTGTCGGCACGCCCCCTTATGAATAACGCCGACTGCCAGCACACCAGATACACGATCCGACCTCTTATTTAGTAAGAGTCTCTTATTTAGTAAGAGGTCGGATCAGTTTAAATGAATTTACTGCACATAATTTTTTTTAAAAAATAGCTAGGGAGAAAGGGGCTGGGGGGAAGGATTATGGGGGGCACATTTGGTGGGTGGGATTTCCGGGGTGACAGGTCCTCTTTAAAGGGGTCCCCCACCGAATGATGTCACAGTACAGCGATAATACATACAGTAAAGTCACAGTACTAACATAATACACACAGTGATGTCATAGTAAAGGGATAATTCAATCTGTGATGTCACAATACAGAGATACTACACACAGTGATGTCACAGTGTAGAGATAATACACACAGTGATGTCACTGAGACACGCTGAGTATGTCATAATGTGTATGTCCACACTGACACCTGCGCTTTGGCTCCTACAGGATTTGATGAAGGAGGTGGTCCATAAAAACAAATGTTACTCAAACAAGCTACTGTGTGGACCCTACTGATGTTTGCTACTATCCCCGGGTGCTGTCCCAGGTTGCTGTCCCAGTACAGGATACAGTAAGATACAATAAACACAGTAATATTAAGCACTGTGAAGTCACAAGAAAAAGTAGCACATACAGAGCAATGTTACAGTATGGAGACAATCAGCACAGGGTGCCAAAGGCATGATAATACAGTAATAGCATTATACTACAATTATAGAGCACATAATGATGTCACACAATAGATATAATACGTATTCATTGTGATATCTTGGCTGATCACTATGGAAGACATTGATGTTACAACACAGAGTCAACAAACATAATACTTAGGTACAGAGGTGAAAACAATAACATAAGGCTACATCTTGGCCTTGCACCCAAATAGGACTGCAACCCCTATATTGCCAATAACCTTTGTAACAGATAAAGGTATGTCTTTTTTGTGGGTAAATAATGTGACCATCTGCTGATCACAAGCTGCAGACTCCAGAATTTACACAAAGGAATCACATGGAAATCTGTGACCGGGAGGATTTTCCCAGGGTTTTGAACCGACACTTGGAATGGGAATATGATGTTCTCTAACACTTGATTTGTTTTGGTAAAGTTTTCTGACAGGAAATGCCCCCAAAATACAAACACTGAAGAACATGGACTATAACAGATTTCACAGCAGTTATAACACAAATTTTCAAAAGTCTTGAACAAAAGGTTTATATTTTTATGCAGTTGTTGGTCTCCTCTCTGCTTTATTGTTCTCCTAGACACATCACCAACGCTTAGGCCTTGTAATATTGCTTGTTCTACGCTAAGATCATTCAATGTATTGGAGGCATTAAGGCAACACAGGTATAAAGGGTCCTCTACCAAATAAACATTGATTTAAATAACCCTACCTCCTTTATAAACATGTCTACATCAAACATCATTCAATGTGCCCTATGGTTTGTTTCCCTCGGGGATAACAGTCTGACTTCATCCCTTCTGTGCCGTCACCTTACTGTCAGTCAAGGCTTCTGATTTCTACAAATATGTCACCTAGTTGGTTCTAGATTGTTGGGTAAACAGCAATAGTAGGGAAAGAGCAGAACTGTGATAACGGAGAAGCAGGGTACTCCATTGGAGTGCTGTTTCCTTGGTTTCTTCATTGGTTGGTAGACAGCGTGTACCTAAAAGGTTCTCACATTTGCATTTTTAACAAAAGCCACTACAATTACATAAGGACACCAGAGACGCATCAAGGACCTTAATAACTTTTAATGCAAATCTTCAGGTTTTCATAAAGAAAATAGCACAGAATTGACTGACAACTTAACTTGGCATATCCATATTTTTAAATAATAAATTAAGAAGATTTGTTTGATGTAAATAAGAACCTGTCAAAATGCCCCTAATCTGGTGTCCCTAATATTTCCATCTATAAGCCAGAGAGAAAAGTCTTAGTTATGTATTACTCCATAGTAATATGGACACACAGGAGTCATCCACATGCCGTCTGCATTTGTAGATCATTGCTATTTAACCTAATGATATGAAACCTTCATGAGGTTGGGACAAGCTAGTGACATAATTTGAACCACATATGGATATATGGATGACACACAGATTGTTTCTGCAGAAATTTGGATCAGAAACTGATTACACACTGATGACTGCGAAAACAAACCAAAGATCTGTTGTTGGCGACCCGAGAACAGCAGACAGGTGGCCTTACAAGGAAACGGACTGGTTGGAATTGCGAACTAATTAATTTATTCATTGCACAGCTTACTGCATATTAACATTATATTAAAGTTTAGGGAAAGCTTAGAAATTTGAATCATAAAAATATAGATATATTTTTGGATTTGGAGTAGATCCTGCCCTGGTATTAAGACGTAATATTCTACTTAGCCATTTCAGAATTTTGTTGGTCCATTATGAGTAACAGATGGCAGGTGACAACCTCTAATGACAGCCATTACATGCCCAAGGGAGATGTCACTCAGATTTTCAGATATATCTATATACCATACATCATTTATGTTCTCCACATTCATTTTTTTCCAATCTAATGGAAGCCTCTATACAAAGGAAAGAGAAGCCATAGGAGGCTTAATAACATGATAAAGGGGTATTCACACCAGAAGCATTTATCTGATGGGCATGTGATAAGTAGTGGTTGAGGTTTGCACACCCAAACCCATAGATTTCTATGGGAAGGTACGGGGTGCAAGAACAGGAAGGAGTGTCCCCTGCTCTGAGTTTTCTTTAGTTTCCGCACAGTTCAGTGAAAACGCGTTTATGTGCATGGGGCTATTGAAACAAATCTGTCAGTGGTGAAATTAGACACAGGTAAAACAAAGTGGGTGGGGGTTGTCTTGACTTGTATGCCAGTATTCTGTTGTACAAGCCTTAAAATAATCCTAATACCTTGCTAACTGCCAGGCATTGCAATTATTTCCCCCATGCAATTGGCCATAGAGGAGTGTAAATGGGGCACAGCCAGCAGTGGAATAGGCTTGCGTGGGGCGCTCTTGCCCCAGAAGGTGCCTTCTGGTGTATCCGGCAGTGCCAGAGGGTTTCGTTCATACACCAGTGCACGGAGGGTGTGATAAATATCCCCCAAAGTTCATGTACATGAAGCCTGAAACTAAATAAAAGGTAAAAACTGTTGCTATCACCTACAGCAACCAATCACAGCACAGATTTCAATTCTTACACTGCTCCTTAAAAAAATTAACACTGCCATTTGATTGGTTGCTACTTGTTTTATACTGTATATATAGTCAGCAGCTATCCAACATACTGAGACCTGTAGTATCCAGCCACCTCCTTTGTACATTATATTCTTGCATGAGAAACTAGCGCAGATGTTCAGCCTTGAAATCCAGTCTACATTATGGACTTGGCAACCTACTAAGCTGTTTCTTTATCAGACAGAAGTGATCATTCACCTGCCGGTTTGGGTCTACATTACAGCACCCGCCTCAGCAGCCTCTATGCAGGCCTGCCACCCTGCCCAATGTCTATATATAGCTGCCCCCAGCCATATACAGTACAGTCACCCGCCTCAGCCTCTATGCAGGTCTGCCACCTGCCCCATGTCTATATACAGCTGCCCACAGCCATATACAGTACAGTCACCCGCCTCAGCAGCCTCAATGCAGGTCTGCCACCCGGCCCCATGTCTATATACAGCTGCCCACAGCCTTATACAGTACAGTCACCCGCCTCAGCAGTCTCTATGCAGGTCTGCCACCCTGCCCCATGTCTATATACAGCTGCCCACAGCCATATACAGTACAGTCACCTGCCTCAGCAGCCTCTATGCAGGCCTGCCACCCTGCCCAATGTCTATATATAGCTGCCCCAGCCCATAAGTACAGTCACACCGCCTCAGCAGCTCAATGCAGGTCTGCCACCGGCCCCATGTCTATATACAGCTGCCCACAGCCATATACAGTACAGTCACCCGCCTCAGCAGCCTCAATGCAGGTCTGCCACTCAGCCCCATGTCTATATACAGCTGCCCACAGCCATATACAGTACAGTCACCCGCCTCAGCCTCTATGCAGGTCTGCCACCCTGCCCCATGTCTATATACAGCTGCCCACAGCCATATACAGTACAGTCACCCGCCTCAGCAGCCTCAATGCAGGTCTGCCACCCGGCCCCATGTCTATATACAGCTGCCCACAGCCTTATACAGTACAGTCACCCGCCTCAGCAGTCTATGCAGGTCTGCCACCTGCCCATGTCTATATACAGCTGCCCACAGCCATATACAGTACAGTCACCTGCCTCAGCAGCCTCTATGCAGGCCTGCCACCCTGCCCAATGTCTATATATAGCTGCCCCCAGCCATATACAGTACAGTCACCCGCCTCAGCAGCCTCAATGCAGGTCTGCCACCCGGCCCCATGTCTATATACAGCTGCCCACAGCCATATACAGTACAGTCACCCGCCTCAGCCTCTATGCAGGTCTGCCCCCCCATGTCTATATACAGCTGCCACAGCCAATATCAGTACAGTCACCCGCCTCAGCAGCCTCAATGCAGGTCTGCCACCCGGCCCATGTCTATATACAGCTGCCCACAGCCTTATACAGTACAGTCACCCGCCTCAGCAGTCTCTATGCAGGTCTGCCACCCTGCCCCATGTCTATGTACAGCTGCCCACAGCCATATACAGTACAGTCACCTGCCTCAGCAGCCTCTATGCAGGTCTGCCACTCAGCCCCACGTCTATATACAGCTGCCCACAGCCTCATACAGTACAGTCACCTGCCTCAGCAGCCTCTATGCAGGTCTGCCACCCTGCCCCATGTCTATATACAGCTGCCCACACCCTTATACAGTACAGTCACCCGCCTCAGCAGCCTCTATGCAGGTCTGCACACCGGCCCATGTCTATACAGCTGCCCACAGCCATATACAGTACAGTCACCTGCCTCAGAAGCCTTATGCAGGTCTGCCACTCAGCCCCATGTCTAGTAGGCTGCCCCAGCCATATACAGTACAGTCAACCTGCCTCAGAAGCCCTCTATGCAGGTCTGCCCACCTGCCCCATGTCTATATACAGCAGCCCACAGCCTTATACACGTACAGTCACCCGCTCAGCAGTCTCTATGCAGGTCTGCCACCTGCCCCATGTCTATATACAGCAGCCCACAGCATATACAGTACAATCACCCGCCTCAGCAGCCTCTATGCAGGTCTTACACCCTGCCCCATGTCTATATACAGCTGCCCCCAGCCATATACAGTACAGTCACCTGCCTCCGCAGCCTCTATGCAGGTCTGCCACCGGCCATGTATTATACAGCTGCCCACAGCCTATACAGTACAGTCACCCGCCTCAGCAGCCTCTATGCAGGTCTGCCACCCTGCCCCATGTCTATATACAGCTGCCCACAGCCATATACAGTACAGTCACCCGCCTCAGCAGCCTCTATGCAGGTCTGCCACCCTGCCCCATGTCTATATACAGCTGCCCACAGCCATATACAGTACAGTCACCCGCCTCAGCAGCCTCTATGCAGGTCTGCCACCCTGCCCCATGTCTATATACAAGCCCAGCCATAACAGTACAGTCACCCGCCTCAGCGTCTCTATGCAGGTCGCCACCCTCCATCATGTCTGTACAGCTGCCCACAGCCATATACAGTACAGTCACCCGCCTCAGCAGCTCTATGCAGGTCTGCCACCTGCCCCATGTCTATATACAGCAGCCCACAGCCATATACAGTACAGTCACAGCTCAGCCTCTATGCAGGTCTGCCACCCGCCCCATGTCTATATACAGCTGCCCACAGCCATATCAGTACAGTCACCGCCTCAGCTTCTATGGTCTGCCACCCTGCCCCATGTTATATACAGCTGCCACAAGCCATATACAGTACAGTCACCCGCCTCAGCAGCCTCTATGCGGTCTGCCACTCAGCCCCATGTCTATAACAGCTGCCCACAGCCATAACAGTACAGTCACCCCTCAGATCCTCCTATGCAAGGTCTGCCACCGGCTCCATGTGTATATACAGCTGCCCACAGCCATATACAGTACAGTCACCCGCCTCAGCAGCCTCTATGCAGGTCTGCCACCCTGCCCCATGTCTATATACAGCTGCCCACAGCCATATACAGTACAGTCACCTGCCTCCGCTCTGTCATTGACTCTCCCAGCTGTGCCTTGGCTGTGTCAGGGAAGACATGCCCTCCCCTCCTCCCTCCATGTTTATTGTGGGGCCTCCTGTGCAGGCAGCGAAGACGATCCTAGTGATTACATTGTAAAACCTGGCACACTGGGCACTGCCAGGATGATAGGCCAGGACTCCAGAAGCTGGGAGATCAGGGCTCGGCTGTACACTACAGTGCTACAGACACCAGGGAGCCATCAAAGAGGCAGACGCTCCACACATGGGCATCTATGAAACCAATTAGCAGCATAAAAGAGAACACAATCCCTATAATTACAGACTGTGCACTAAGTGCTCCACATAATGTAATGCAGAGGTTGGGTTATATCATGTTATAGAGCACAAGGGGTTAAAGTCCAGAAATAGGAGTCACCTGATAAGACTCTGCATTGTAATAATATGAAGGTCAGCAGTGTACCTGCAGAAAAGGACAAGCTGCAGAACGGCAGCGGCGAAAACTTCAGGTGTTCCACCCCAGCACTGACAACACACATTTACAAGCCCAATTTACCTTCTTCTTATTCCAAACAGGATATGAAAACTGACGTTTATTAAATGGCGCTTTCTCCTTAGAAGTCAATCTCCCCCTCCCATTTAATAATTGTTCTTTATGGAAAATGACAGTAAAAAAAACCCTTTGAAGCGGTGACATTGCAAGGATTAAGACTCCCCCATCCCCAGTGTATTACTCCTGGGAGTCATCTCGCATTATATTCCAAAAATCACGGGCAGCGCCAATTTTGCTAGAAATATATCTTAACGAAAGCACCTTGAATCACACATATTAACATAGATATACTTATAGATATAGTATAATATATATATATATATATATATATGTATACACATTGGAAAATGTATTCATATTGATGTAGAAATTGCGCCTTTTTCTCAAACACGCGTCAATATTTTTACATAGAAATGAGCGTTGTTTGATATGATAATTCCAGGTGATGTAATCGTTTAGGGGAAATGTGATTAAGCCAAGAAGGGCGATTGGGCGAGTATTTTATGTCACATAACATAGGTACAGATTATGTCACATAACATAGGTACATACAAAGCTTGTATTCTCTACATTACCTGTGCCGTATGGTGAAAGCAACACCTTGCATGAGCGACATTATCAGCATATACCTGCCAGAAGGCAAGCAATATATACATATAATATATATATATATATGTATACATATATATATATATATATATATATATACATTATATTCTAATATATAAATCTAATAAATAAGAATATAAATATTAATATATAAAAACATGCATATATATATATATACATATCTAGATATATATTACAATAAATAAATATAATAAATATGAATATTTACAAATGTTCATATACACACATATGTAATTATATAATACAATATATAAATATTACTGTTTACATATATAGATAGATAGTTAGATATAGAATACAATCAATAAATATATATGACATACAGTGAAATATTCTGCACAATATATGGAACATATTACAGGTGTAGTAGATCCTACAAGCAATGACACAATACAGAAGCCTCCAGCCCATGCTCCAGACATCAGCAGCAGAAACTATGTATCACTGAAGGCAGATGTCAGATTGCAGCTGCCCTGCACACATAGACACAGACATACACACAGACGTATGGGTGGAAGGTGCACTGCTTACCCAAAATCCTGGTCCATAGATTTGAAGAAGAATTTGTAATTGTGCACAGGTCTATTGCTGAGGACATTTTTAAAATCTGCTAAGGTGACTTTTTCAGGAGACACAGGCAGTTTCACCAGATAAGGGGTTTCTTCTTCATCTATGTGGTAGATGATTTTAGTCTCAGCCATGAGCAAAGAAATGTCAAAGGGGGGTAGACCCCCCCAAAATTGCCAGACTCCCTTCTTCTGCAAGCTGTAGCAGGCTCAGGCACAGAATGCTTCCAGGATCAGTGCAGAAATATGGAACCAAAGACTGGATTTTCCCCCTTGCCAGTCACTCAATAGGCTTTCACAATACACTGCTCTCAAAACAGGAAGGGAGAGATGCAGAATCCTGATCTGGTAATGCATTGTGAAATGGCTGCTTATAGGACATACTGCTCCCTGCAGCGCCCTCTAGCTGCACACAGGGGAAGAGCAGACAATACTTTTTCTAGAAGTGCTCATTTACTCTTTCCAAAATAAATACAGGATTTGTTTCAGATTTCCTGCAGTCATCTGATTTTCTTCTTTCTCTACAGCTTTTCTCTTAAAACTGATGTTTGTTTTCCTTTTTTTTAGAATGGGATTGAGGCTTTTAGGTCAGTCATTGAGTTCACTGGACCTGATCCTTGCAGTTTTCCTTTTAATTCTATGTTACATTTCAGCTCCACAGTGAAAAAAAATTATTTTGATATTTAAGCAAGAATTTGAGGCAGGGATAACATAGAAAATGCACAAAATCAACAGTCAAAAGGAACGATGTAGCAACTGATCGAGAAATAATAACAGCCAATCCATGAGGTTGATGTAAGACAGTCTTAATTATCAGTGCACCCGGTGTTCGGCATCAAGGAATTGCTAGGAGGTTCCAAATTGACATCTACACCCTAGATACAACCTGATGTGGATTTGAGCCATAACCTGTACAGGTTATAGTAAGGTCAGGAAGTAAGAGTTCTCCTTATAGAGACTTTGCCAATTAAGGCCGCATTGTAGGCTTGTAGGACATTGATGCTCCACTAGGGGATTCTGGGAAATATGCAAATATATTTTCCAGAATGGGATGAGGAACACATTGTCACTTAGCCCCCGTAACACCAAGTATGACTTTTAGGAAGCTTAATGACATGATGCAGGAAAATTGTATCTATTATGGAAGGGACAGATTTCCATCTGTAGACAACAAAGTTTCGATTCGTTTGCATCTCTTCAGTACAGTTTACGGAATCATGTCATTAGGCTTCCAAAAAATCACGCTTGATGTTAAAGGGGCTGCCTTACAAGGTAGCTTATAGGCAATGTTTTCCTCATCACATTGTGGAAAATGCATATTTTCCATGGTATAGTAAATCTGACTGCCCTGACCTGCCCCGTTTCCTGATACATCCACTTTTCTAAAGGGGCACATGTGGGGCAATAGGGCCAAAAGTGTCACAAAAGTCTATACCGTGAGCTAGGAATTCGGACTTTTCCATCCCCTGTACGCCAAAAGGGTTGTTCAGAATGATACAAAGACGGCTGCTTTGTAACAGTCACACACACACATGTTCATAAGTTGTGGGTACGTTTGGCTTCACACAAACATATTTCATCTGTGGAATACATACCTTGCAGCACTGGGGTCCTGGGTTCGAATCCCACCCAGGTCAACATCTGCAAAGAGTTTATATGTTCTCTCCGTGTTTGCGTGGGTTTCCTCCGGGTACTCCGGTTTCCTCCCACATTCCAAAAACATACTGTTAGGTTGTTTAGCTTGTGAGCCCCATGGGGACAGGGACTAATTTGACAAGCTTTGTGCAGCGCTGCGTAATCTGTGTGCGCTATATAAATAAAGAATTATTATTATTATTTATCAAATGCTTTCTGTCTTTCCTAGACAGAAGGCTATGTCAGAGCAAGGGCTCACACCATCATAGTTATAGTTTCTGCTACTGTAATCATACTTCTAGTGCAGCACATTCAGCATGGATCCAGAAAAAAGAGAACACAGTAGTATCAGTATCATAAGAGATAACTAAAATAGATAGCACTAAGTCCTCCATCCATAGTCCCTTCTTCCCCACAAAACACTCCTTGTATCATTATCCTGTCCTCACTACACTTTGGTCGGTCCAAATGAAGAAGAGAAGGAGGGGAAGACATATTTGCCAATTAGAAGAAACTATAACTGTTCAGTCGATTGGGACCTGACCTGCATTAGCGGAGTTGCTGGGGGAAATTCATTAATATTCGGAATATTCTACCAATAAGAGACCCCGGCTACTCAGTAAATACTGCACAAACTCCGCCAGTTTTGATCTAAGACCAGGTATGAACTGGAAAGAGTTTTTCTGCTATAGTTTCTGATGGTTTTCCAAAGGAGACTATAGTAAATGTGGAGGGCTGGGTATTCAGCCCCAGCCTGCTTCCTGCCCGCTCACCACCCTGCAATGCCCAAAGTGCCAAGCAGGTTGGATAAGCCAGAAAACTGGTGGGAATGTAGAGATTCAGGTGAATTATTCATGTGATCTGATATCTAATATACAAAGCTGAGTGTATGTGTGTGTTTGTATGTATGTATGTTCGCTAAAGGAATCTGCACCGTTGGGTGTACAATCACCAAATTTTGCACAGATGCTCTCTGAGCCGAATTTCTAATCCTGTGTTTTCCAAAATACACTTATTAACCACCATATACAGGAGCCATTGTTTGCTGCTTAGAAGCTGAGCCGTGATTGGTTGCTTTTCTGCCACAGGTCATTTATATGAGCTCTGAGCTTTGATTGGTTTCTATAGGCAATGGGGCTCATTTACTAGGGTTGCGCTGTGCTCTTTTGTCGGACAGTGCTAGTTCTTCATGGCTTAAACGGCTTGCAGAGGTATTTAAGTGCCCGCACGGATTGTGTCACATGCGACCCTTTTGTGGTACCGTTGCGCTGGCTTAAATGCCACGAAATTAGGGGGCATGCCATCAGACGGTCTGATTTGGACCGATCACCATATTTAACTTTCAAATTGTGTTGCACGCCCTATGTTATAGATGTAAAGATGGATAGGGATATAGATGGGGAGATTTATCAGAAATGTCTGAGGTAAAACTGTTCCAGTTGCCCATTGAAAACAATCAGAGATCAGCTGTAATTGTAAAACAGATGTGCAAAAATGAAACTTGACCTCTGATTGGTTGCCACGGGCAACTAAAAAAGTTCTGCTCTCAGACACTTCTGATGAATCTATCTCCCCATAGACACCAAAACTGTCAGAAAGAGAGAGAGACAGAGAAAGTCGGACACAGATACAGTCAAAGACAGACACAGATACAGTCAGAGAGAGAGACAGAAACAGCTAGAGAGAAACACAGAGACTGTAAGAGAGAGAGACACACAGAGACTGTCAGAAAGAGAGAGACACAGAGACAGTCACAGAGAGACACGGAGACAGTCAGAGAGAGAGAGACACAGACAGTCAGAGACACAGAGACAGTCAGAGAGAGACACAGAGACTGTCAAAGAGAGAGACACACAGTGACTGTCAGAGAGAGACACACGGAGACTGTCAGAGAGAGACACACAGAGACAGTCGTAGAGAGACACAGAGAGAGTCTGAGATTGAGAGACACAGAGACAGTCAGAGAGAGACAGAGACAGTCAGAGAGAGACACACAGAGACAGTTGGAGAGAAATAGACACATAGGCAGTCAGAGAGAGAGAGACAGAGACAGTCAAAGAGAGAGACACACAGAGACAGTTGGAGAGAAAGAGACACAGATACAGTCAGAGAGAGAGATAGATGCATATAAAATATGTTTTGTTAACCCATTCTATTTTGTTATAGTTAAGAGCAGTTATTTACTATCCCCGGCAATGGCAGGAGCTGAAAATATTGTAAAGATAGATCATCAATATCTAAATGTTATAAAAACCCTTTAAGCTTGATTAATTTTCTCATAGAGAAAAGACGGAAGAATTGCACATAATGCAGATGCCTGATTTTGGAGCTTCAGAGATGCATTTTAATTTGCAAAACATGTGTCGGGGTCCTTCAGTGTGTGCCCGTGTATTTAGTATGGTAATTATTATTATTATTAAGGCTGTAGGTGCTATTTGTGCATGTATTTAATGTTGAAGTACTTATCGTATACACTATTCAATCTTTGTCTCCTCAGATATTTACCCCATAATTGTAAGTGCTATTTTTCGGCACAATTTTTCTATACAATACACAGACCTTTTAAATGAGGTCTTCCTGACCTGTGCTATTTTGTAAATGTTATGTGAATTTATCAAGAAAGTTTATTTTTCTTTGAGTTCAAGTTTTGGGATAGTATATTTTATCTGTAGTATGTAAGTTCTAAAACGGAGGTGAAATTATTCACTTTTTAGTAGTAACCTCAATGAGGCATCATATAACTCATTTACATATAAAACAAAATTCTGGCCAGATTAAATTCTTTCATGTACAGCCAGGTTTTACAAAAATGCGGGCAAGGGCAGATATCAAGCTTATCCCTGTAACTTTTATGGAACTCAGGGATAACTTAGGCCTACTGTTACTTTATCTAATAAATGTGATTATTCCATTTTTGGTGCTAACATTTGTAAATACAATACAGCACATAAATACATCACAGCAATAAGAGAAACATACATGTCTAGGATAGAAACTGAATAGTTGTAGACAAGTCATTTAAGCTCAGATTTGGAAATACCTTTAGGCCAGGACACATGGTGCAGGCTCGCAGCAGGTTAGTAGCTGTGTAATCGCCAGAAGCTAACCCCCTCTGATCTACAGAAGAAGCACTGTGGATGGGATTTGTTTTATTGTTTTGCTATATAAAAGTTGGATCCCTGCCGCAAAACCTTCAAATTTCCCCCAAACTGCGGTAGGATAGATAGACATGATATAGATAGATATGTAGATGGACAGTACCAAATGTCACCGATAAATATTATATGTTGCTGCATAGCAACATACTGTGGTCATGGCACCAAAGGATTCAGAGGTTACAATAATCCGTTTACACTGGCCTGATCACTATAAACTATCTACCGAGCCAACCATCATAGTCATGTCACTCTCTATTGTGGAAATTACACATTTTATGACTCACTGTATTGACTCATGCCTTTATGCCTCATGATTTCTATTTGGTGCTACTTTATAATGAACGTGCACTCAAGGTAGACAGATATCTGCTCCATTGATCTACATTTCCACACTGCGTTGCCAAACACAAACTGGAAGGGTTATTCAGTGCTGGTATGATCCTGTGGAAATCAATACTGTTCCTATAGACACAAGTACTTTTCTTTGATGTAGTCCGCACTCGTACTGTAGCACCTGGGTCCCAGTGCAAATCTATATACCTGTGGTGGCAAGAATTACATGATCTGTGTATATAATGGTATCTTGTGGTGCAAGGTCTATATAGAATAGTAAGTCTTATTGGGGCTGCAGTAAGCACATAGATACTATGCACAGTATAATAATGCAGCGAAACAAGTGCACTGCCTAGGAACATGCAGTATTGTGCTGCTAGGATTGCTATGGGTCTCACACAATCAAATGGAGACCAGCCATAACCAATTAATAGGGTTTCACGCTATACTAAATTGATATCCAATTTTAAGAATGGATTTCACAAATCAACCATAGTGCCGAGGAGAAGACTCCAAGCATCGTAGTGATATACAATACAAAGAGTCACTGCTTCCCCATATGACAGCAGTGCCAATATACACTCACCGGCCACTTTATTAGGTACACCATGCTAGTAACGGGTTGGACCCCCTTTTGCCTTCAGAACTGCCTCAATTCTTCGTGGCATAGATTCAACGAGGTGCTGGAAGCATTCCTCAGAGATTTTGGTCCATATTGACATGAATGGCATCACACAGTTGCCGCAGATTTGTTGGCTGCACATCCATGAGCGAATCTCCCGTTCCACCACATCCCAAAGATGCCTATTGGATTGAGATCTGGTGACTGTGGAGCCATTTGAGTACAGTGAACTCATTGTCATGTTCAAGAAACCAGTCTGAGATGATTCCAGCTTTAAAATGGTGCATTATCCTGCTGAAAGTGCCATCAGATGTTGGGTACATTGTGGTCATAAAGGGATGGACAAGGTCAGCAAGAATACTCAGGTAGGCTGTGGCATTGCAACGATGCTCAATTGGTACCAAGGGGCCCAAAGAGTGCCAAGAAAATATCCCCACACCATGACACCACAACCACCAGCCTGAACTGTTGATCACAAGGCAGATGATCCATGCTTTCAGTTTGTTGACACCAAATTCTGACCCTACCATCTGAATGTCACAGCAGAAATCGAGACACATCAGACAGGCAACGTTTTTCCAATCTTCTACTGTCCATTTCGATGAGCTTGTGCAAATTGTAGCCTCAGTTTCCTGTTCTTAGCTGAAATGAGTGGCACCCGTGTGGTCTTCTGCTGCTGTAGCCCATCTGCCTCAAAGTTCGACGTACTGTGCGTTCAGAGATGCTCTTCTGCCTACCTTGTTGTAACGGGTGGTGATTTGAGTCACTGTTGCCTTTCTATCAGCTCGAACCAGTCTGCCCATTCTCCTCTGACCTCTGGCATCAACAAGGCATTTCCGCTCACAGAACTGCCGCTCACTGGATGTTTTTTCTTCTTCGGACCATTCTCTGTAAACCCTAGAGATGGTTGTGTGTGAAAATCCCAGTAGATCAGCAGTTTCTGAAATACTCAGACCAGCCCTTCTGGTACCAACAACCATGCCACGTTCAAAGGCACCCAAATCACCTTTCTTCCCCATACTGATGCTCGGTTTGAACTGCAGGAGATTGTCTTGGCCATGTCTACATGCCTAAATGCACCGAGTTGCTGCCATGTGATTGGCTGATTAGAAATTAAGTGTTAACGAGCAGTTGGACAGGTGTACCTAATAAAGTGGCCGGTGAGTGTAATAGTAAGAAGGGGTATATTCCTTATAACATATATCATCAGAGGTGTAGCTAGGGGTTCAGCATGGGAGCAGAGAGCAGAGCCGGGCTGTGCTAGTCCCTGCATACAACTCAGGTCCTTCCAAACCCTGGTAGGACCATAAAATCCAGCCCCTGCCTGGTCCATGATCCAAGAGTCACAGAACAACCATGGCCATCCTTAGAATGGGTTATAAATATCAAATATTTAGGAGAGCAAATATAGGCACTCTATCTGTATCCAACTTGATATGATTATAGAATGTTAACAGGTTATGCCATACATGTCTGATGTGGGTCCCACTTCTAGGAGCTGTGTCTGGTTAACAAAACTGGAGCGCCATGATCTCATCATTCAGCTGGTCAGGAGTCAACATCTCCCCCTCTATTTACAAATTGAGGACTTATCCTAAGTCAGTGATGGTATCATAGTATCATAGTATATAAGGCTGGAATAAGACACAAGTTCATCAAGTCCAACCTTTAAGAATTAAATTAATGTTTTTTCCCCATAACCTGTGATATTTTTTCTCTCCAGAAAGGTATCCAGGCCTCTCTTGAACATGTACATTGAGTCCGCCATAACAACCTCCTGCGGCAGAGAGTTCCATAGTCTCACTGCTCTTACAGTAAAGAACCTTTGTCTATGTTGATGGTAATATCGCCTCTCCTTTAGGCGTAGAGGATGCCCCCTTGTCCTGGTAACAGGCCTAGGTATAAAAAGTTCTTTGGAGAGATCCTTGTACTGTCCGTTCAGGTATTTGTACATTGTCTACTTTATTCTTTGGGTCGGTACTATTAAGGGGATACCAAATTTGTATAGGTTTTATAATGTTTTCATACATTTACAAAAATTAAAACCTCCTGTAAAAAAATTATTTTTTTGATTTTGCCAACTTCTGGCGCTAATAACTTTTTTATACTTTGGTGTACGGAGCTGTGGGTGTCATTTTTTGCGAAATTTGATACTATTTTCAATGATATCATTTTTAGGACTGTACGACCTTTTGATCACTTTTTATAGATTTTTTTATATTTTTCAAAATGGCAAAAAAGTGCCATTTTCGACTTTGGGCGCTATTTTCAGTTACGGGTTTAAACGCATTGAAAAATCGTTATCATATTTTGATAGATCGGGCATTTTCGGACGCGTCAATACCTAATGTGTTTATGAATTTTACTGTTTATTTATATTTATGTCAGTTCTAGGGAAAGGGGTGATTTGAAATTTTAGGTTTTTTATTATAATTTTTTTTTTTAACTTTTTTTTATTTTTACTTTTACTATTTTTCATACTCCCTAGGGTACTTTAACCCTAGGTTGTCTGATCCTATCATATACTGCCATACTACAGTATGGCAGTAAATGGGGATTTTCCTCCTCATTCATTACAATGTGCTATCAGCACATTGTAATGAAAGTGTTAAAATGGAGACGGATCACCGCTCATCGATGACGTCACGGGGAGCGGCGATCCCAGGTAAGATGGCGGCGCCCATGCGCCGCTATCTTTTTTAGGCTGCCGGCAGCTTTGCCGGCAGCCATCGCTGTGATAACACCCGCGGGTGTTACGGTAAGCCTTTGCAGCAATATGCCCTTAGTCCTTAGCTATCGCCAACATATGGTTAAATAATTCTATTTCCTTCGGGATGAAAGAATTGTGGAACCTTGTGTTACGCCAACTCACCTGGCAGTAGCGACGACTTGTGTCGCCCCGTTTCTGCAGTAGTGTGTTATGTAGTGGGTGGGTGCTGTTTATCGCAATGGCGTCAAATTTCCTAAGGCATCTGGTTTGCTGGACTTCCTGTAGCGGACGCAGCATCTCCCCCATAGTTCTCTGGCCTCTTCAGATAACCTTGTTGAGCTGGTTCTTTTCTCTACTGTTTAATAGACAACCACATAGAACTATATGCTCAGCATCATCGTTTCGTAAAATATTTTTAATATTAGGGTGGAGATTTGGAATGACTTCAGCTTCCTCAACAAGTACAACCTGGTCATTGCCTTGCTGCATACCCAGTCGATATTGGACCTACATTCAGGCCTGTCATGAATGTACAACCTCAGGTACTTGTAGTTGTTGACCTGATCTATTTCTCGACCATTGATCCTAATTGGTACTGCGGCCGTTTTGTTACTCTTTAGGTCAATGACAATCTCTTTTGTTGTTTCGACATTGATCACTAGATTGTTGCTAGTTCCTTCCATAGACTTTCTATTGGATTCAGGTAAGGTGATTGACTGAGCTATTCTAGCAGCTTTATTTTCTTTCTCTAAAACCAATTGAGTGGTTTCTTAGCTGTGTGTGGGGTTTTCATCTTACTGGAATTCCCACCCTCATTTCATCTTCATCATCATCATAGTAATAGTAGTAGTATTTTAGGATAGTGCTCATTATATAGGAACTTGAATACAATTGGTGTGTACAATAATTATTCCTCTAGTGATTAATTATTCTTCTACACCATTAAACAAACATTTATATAACTTTGGTATTAAAGGATGAATTATTCTTGGATCAGTTCTCTGACATCAGACAGGGCATCAATAAGAGTGATGATTACAGTGGATTAACACTTAATAAACCAGAAGAGAATTCACAGGAAAAAGATGGTTGTGGTGAAAATCAATCAAGGCTAATAGGAGAGGAATGCACCAGTGTTCAGAATAGCAAGGATAAAATGGAACAAAATTACACTTATCAGTGAATCATCAGCTCTACTTTACAGACAGAGGATGATGCAGTAAGAGATATACATGTAGCACTGAGTATATAAACATTTTTGGAACCTATGCACTCATTTCAATTTTGTGGTCAAATGCACTTTAGAAGTTACATTATATTATGGCTTGTAATGGAAAGAGACAAGGCTACAGTATTCTGTTAAAGACAACAGTGCACACAAATCTTTTATTGTTATTTTATTGTCTTCTGATACTTTGTGCCAAAAAGCAATCAACATTTGCAAATTTGGAAGACCCAACTTTTAACTTTATAAAGATATCATCAAAACCACCCTCCCAGCTTTATTCCTTTTATATTGCTTTTGAAAAGAACTGCCAGAAGATCATGTCTACTGGGTAGGAAATGGAAAAAGTGCTTCATTCGTACATATCCCACATACTGTAACCCTGTGCCAGATAACCAGGAATGTCACACTGTACTGTTAAAGCAGCAACGAGGCTGATTTATTCAGGAATTTAACCAGTTGTCCCATGATTATTTTTACTGGAAGTGGTTTGGCTTTTACATAAAGGTATTTATGTGTAGGAGAAAGCCAAAAGTTGCTGTATAAGGAGATAATGCACAAAAAAATGTTAACACTGTAAAAAACAAGAAGAAGTTTGCAGGAAGTAGGAATATTACCTGGTGTGTACATTTTGTGTAAGCTCATCAATTAAGGAAGTCTTGCATATATGTGGCTTGGCTTATTGTAAAATGGTCATTTTTTATGTATTTGTTGGCTTTTTTTAAATTTTATAGTCTATTTTGTCACCAATGGTGACACCCATTGAAATAATAATAAACTGGAAAAAAGGATGGTTTGCATTGCTATCTTATATTGCATTTTTATGGACTGTCATGTGGACCGTCTTATACCATCCTCCCAAGCCATGAAATAAAATCATTCCTATAGCATCTTTGTAGCGAAGAGGTTGGTGGTTACATCCAGATCCAACACTGACTATGCCCTAGCCACAGGTCCACAAATAGCTGTTGGGAACAGCGGGTAGCAATTCTCCATATAAATGGCAGAAGCTGAGTGCAGGTATCGTCTATATGGAAAGCAAGCAAAAGTCTTTGGGGGAATGGGTTCCTGTAAAAATGGCAGAAGCTGAGTGCAGGTATCATCTATGTTAAAAGCAAGCAAAAGTCTTGGGGGGGGGGGGAGTCCTGATGTATATAAAACTGGCAGAAGCTGACTGCAGGTATCAGGTATTTTATGTTTAACAATTTAACAGCGACCTGCACCCCCATGTCCCGCTCTTCTCAGACAACCAGCACTTCACACCACTATTGTATAGGAAAGCACAAATTAGATTTTTTCCAAAAAATCACCATATGTGAATAAAGTACAATACAAAAAATGCAAAGAAGGAAACATGCATATTCCTTAATTTACAAACAAGGAACGTATAACATTTGTATAGCCTTAATATCATGCCTGTTTGTAATTAATAATAATTCCTTTATTAATATAGTGCACACAGATTACGCAGCGCTGCACAGAACTTGCCAGATCGGTCATTTAAAGGAATATATCCTTTGGTTAAAGCTACATGGTCTCTATGCACAAGACGAGCAGGTTTGTCTTTTATAATTGTGAATAGATATTCTGCTTCCCTCTTTTTTTTAGAAAGTCGCTGTTTTCTTTTGTTTGGTAATATTTTGGAGGGGTAGCCCCATGTGCTTGGCAGCATGAGGTCGATGATGAATATCATTAGAGGAGGTGGCGCCTTGGGGGTTGCACCAATTCACTTCTGGGATTTGTAGTATTAGCGGTGCGAGGCGGTACTAGTGAAAATTTGGTATTTTCTTGCTGGCCAAATATAATGACACCACGAGTACAACCTTTTGATTACTTTTTATAACATTTTTTATGAGATGCGAAATGGTGAAAAATTAGCGATTTGGATATTTGGGCGCTATTTTCCGTTACAGGATGCAGCACCTGTAATAATCATTTCTATATTTTGATAGTGCGGGCATTTTGGGATGCTGTGATACCTAAAATGTTTATGATTCTTTTTGTTTTGTTTTTTTTATTCAATTCTAGGGAAAGGGGGGGGGGTGATTTGAACTTTTAGTTTTTTAAATATTTTTTTAATTTTAATTTTTTCACTATTTTTTAGACCTCCAAGGGTGCCTGATCGCTTCTACCATATACTGCAGTACATGGCAGCTTTGCTAGTGATCTCTAAGCATCTACCTCCAGCAGACACTTAGAGATCAGGCTTAAAGGAAACCTACCAGTTAGAATGGCAGGGGTAAGCTGTAAGTACCGAGCACCAGCTCAGGGTGAGCTGGTGCCGGTACTTACTTTCGTTAGTGTTATAAACCGCGGTATCGCGGTTTTAACACTTTTTAAACTTTAGAGCAGAAGGGGCTTCGGCGCTGCGCACGGCCGTGCGCGTGCAACATCTCCGCTATTTCCTATGTAGGCGCGCGCACGATTGTGCGCACGTAGCGCCGAAGCCTCTTCTGCTCTAAAGTTTAAAAAGTGTTAAAACCGCGATACCGCGGTTTATAACATTAACGAAAGTAAGTACCGGCACCAGCTCATCCTGAGCTGGTGCCCGGTACTTACAGCTTACCCTTGCCATTCTAAATGGTAGGTTTCCTTTAAAGGATGAATTATTCTGCGACACCAACAACCAAACATTTATACAGTATACTTTTTTAAACACTGCTTACCATTTAAGCTCATATACAAACACCAGACCATTCTTTCGCTTGTTTCCTGCCACTTTATAACAAGAAGTGTGACATCATCATCTAAATTTCACTTGTCCTCTAGTCCCAGGAACCCATACTTCAGTAGAGGTCTCCCTATGTAAATGAAGTGTTGGTGCTCAGGACCACACTTAATAAACCAGAAGAGAATTCACGGGAAAAAGATGGTTGTGGTGAAAATCAATCAAGGCTAATAGGAGAGGAATGCACCAGTGTTCAGAATAGCAAGGATAAAATGGAACAAAATTACACTTATCAGTGAATCATCAGCTGTACTTTGCAGACAGAGGATGATGCAGTAAGAGATATACATGTAGCACTGAGTATATAAACATTTTTGGAACCTATGCACTCATTTCAATTTTGTGGTCAAATGCACTTTAGAAGTTACATTATATTATGGCTTGTAATGGAAAGAGACAAGGCTACAGTATTCTGTTAAAGACAACAGTGCACACAAATCTTTTATTGTTATTTTATTGTCTTCTGATACTTTGTGCCAAAAAGCAATCAACATTTGTAAATTTGGAAGACCCAACTTTTAACTTTGTAAAGATATCATCAAAACCACCCTCCCAGCTTTATTCCTTTTATATTGCTTTTGAAAAGAACTGCCAGAAGATCATGTCTACTGGGTAGGAAATGGAAAAAGTGCTTCATTCGTACATATCCCACATACTGTAACCCTGTGCCAGATAACCAGGAATGTCACACTGTACTGTTAAAGCAGCAACGAGGCTGATTTATTCAGGAATTTAACCAGTTGTCCAATGATTATTTTTACTGGAAGTGGTTTGGCTTTTACATAAAGGTATTTATGTGTAGGAGAAAGCCAAAAGTTGCTGGATAAGGAGATAATGCACAAAAAAATGTTAACACTGTAAGAAGTTTGCAGGAAGTAGGAATATTACCTGGTGTGTACATTTTGTGTAAGCTCATCAATTAAGGAAGTCTTGCATATATGTTGCTTGGCTTATTGTAAAATGGTAATTTTTTATGTATTTGTTGGCTTTTTTTAAAATTTTATAGTCTATTTTGTCACCAATGGTGACATTGAAATAATAATAAACTGGAAAAAAGGATGGTTTGCATTGCTATCTTATATTGCATTTTTATGGACTGTCATGTGGACCGTCTTATACCATCCTCCCAAGCCATGAAATTAAATCATTCCTATAGCATCTTTGTAGCAAAGAGGTTGGTGGTTACATCCAGATCCAACACTGACTATGCCCTAGCCACAGGTCCACAAATAGCTGTTGGGAACAGCGGGTAGCAATTCTCCATATAAATGGCAGAAGCTGAATACAGGTATCGTCTATGTGGAAAGCAAGCAAAAGTCTTCGGGGAAAGGGGTTCCTGTAAAAATGGCAGAAGCTGAGTGCAGGTATCATCTATATTGAAACCAAGCAAAAGTCTTGGGGGAGGGGGGGTTTCCTATATATAAAAATGGCAGAAGCTGAGTGCAGGTATTTTATGTTTAAGAATCTAACGATGACCTGCACCCCCATGTCCCGCTCTTCTAGGAAAGCACTAATTACATTTTTTCCAAAAAATCACCATATGTGAATAAAGAACAATACAAAAAAAGAAGGAAACATGCATATTCCTTAATTTACAAACAAGGAAAGTATAACATATTTATAGCCTTAATACCATGCCTGTTTGTAATTAATAATAATTCCTTTATTAATATAGTGCACACAGATTATGCAGCGCTGCACAGAACTTACCAGATCGGTCAATTAAAGGAATAAATCCTTTGGTTAAAGCTACATGGTCTCTATGCACAAGACGAGCAGGTTTGTCTTTTATAATTGTGAATAGATATTCTGCTTCCCTCTTTTTTTTAGAAAGTCGCTGTTTTCTTTTGTTTGGTAATATTTTGGAGGGGTAGCCCCATGTGCTTGGTAGCATGAGGTCGATGATGAATATCATTAGAGGAGGTGGCGCCTTGGGGGTTGCACCAATTCAATTCTGGGATTTGTAGTATTAGCGGTGCGAGGCGGTACTAGTGAAAATTTGGTATTTTCTTGCTGACCAAATATAATGACACCACGATTCATAGTTTCACACCTGTGTAACATCGGCCTCCCACAGCCACCACAGTCTTCGGCCTTTTCAGACCACTCCAGCTCGCGCTTTCCAAGAGCCACTCCAGTCTCCGACTTTCCCAGAGTTCTCCAGACTCCAGTTTCCCAGACCATCCCACTTTGAAGACCAGGTGCCACACAAAACAAAAACACTTGAGAAAATGGTTGCAAGTGCATTTTTGTGGTAATTTCCTGTTGCATTTGGAGTTTTTCCGGCTTCCCCATACATTCCTTTGAATATTATTGGTTCTAGTAGAAAGAAAAAAAACTATCTTTCATATACAATGGAGAATAAAAACGTTTTTGGCTTTTGAAGGTGAGGAGTAAAAAAAAACATAAAGGGTTTGTGTTGTTCAGGGGTTTTGTCCAGTCATAATAAGTTCTCCTCTATCCACAGAATAGAAAACAACTCACTAATCAGATTATTAGCATAAGCATAGTATCACAATATTTGCTAGTGGAGGAATCTTTCTATAGTTCACCCCTGTTCTCTACTAAAAAGTGGGGGTTTGATCTTAACAACTACAATTACTAATACGTCCTCACCAAGCCAAAAATATGCTAAGTCTATATGCTGAATTACATGATACGGTTGACTGTTTTAGTGCCACATAATTAAATGAATTAACCAAACTGAAAAAACTCTACAACGAAGGCGTCTGAAGGTTTAGAACCAGGAATTCTTGGCCTAGAATGCAATTGCTTCCATCTTGGATTTCGTGTTGAGATCGTGGAGCTGAGATTTCTGTCTCTCTCTGCTATGTGCCTGTAGCCACTACCCGCTGCACAGAGCTCAGAGACACTCACTGATCACTTCCTGCCAGGAGATCGTGAGCAGAGAGAGAGTCTGCAAACTACAGCTCAAGGAGATAAGTGATCCGGGGAAGGGGGAGGCAGGACCATAGCTGTGAGATGTTAGAGCAGAGCTCACAGGATGGGGTAACAGTGTAAAGTCGTCATCCTCTGTGTAATCATGCATTTCTGATCTTTCTCATCTCTCCTATGTATCAGTATGTTATCACACAATGTCAAAAGCAGATGAAAGTGTATATAACACCCTGTACCCAAAATAAACCACATGTCAAACCACAGAATGAGAGGGGTCATAATGTGTGTGCGTTAGAGAGTCCCGTCTACAACCTGGGATTTTAATTGAGCAGCCGAGGGAGAGATAGAAGCTAAAACAGCAATTAAAATGAGGGAGGCGGATCTGGATGAGACTAGCAAAATACAGGGACAGTTTGGGAGTGCTCTTGTTAGAGCGGGATGCTAATTTGGGACCCGATAGGCGAAAGGTCCCACCGGGTACTGTACCCCATCCCCGTCATTTGGTGACTCAAGGACGTCTGACCACGGTAGGACTATCGGGGTATTACTAATAGCAGACAATGTACTTCATTTTTTAGATAATAGTATTTCTTATGGTACATGTCTATACGTCAGACTAGACAGGTAACCATTGTGTGGTATTGTTGTTGCATTCATTTGTGGTGCATTTTTATGTGATTTAATAAAAGATATTGGGCGATGCAGATTACTTACCCGGTCCGTTCGCGATCCAGCAGCGCGTTCTCTGCGCTTGATTCGGGTCCGGCCGGGATTCACTAAGTAGTTCCTCCGCCGTTCCACCAGGTGGCGCTGCTGTGCTGAAGTTCCCCGGAGGCGCGCTGGAATGCCCTGAAATTCACGGCTCTATACCTGGTGAAGGTAAGTGTAATTTTCGCAACACATTTTTTGTCTTAAATGCGGCGGTTTTTCGAATCCGTGGGTTTCCGTTCGGCCATGCCCCCCGATTTCCGTCGCGTGCCCGAATCAGGAGTGCGCCACAACGATGCGCGTGCGCCAAATCCCGGGGCAATTCAGGTACAATCGGCAAACATCGGAAATTTCGTGGTAAACATTGGAGGAAACGCCAATCGGGCCCTTAGTAAATGACCCCCATTGTTTTAAGACACTACTACCACTCCCTTGATCTTGGTTCTGCTTATACACACAGCAATTAAACTGAGTAACATTGTAAAGTAAGTGGTTAAAATGATCTTTATTGTGTTAAAGAGAACCCGCATGCAAAATAACCCCCCTAATCTAATAGATTTCATAACTGCCATTAGAGAGGATTGGCTCTATCCCTTATTGTCCCTCTACATGCCTGTAAACATAAGCAATGAGGTTCTAAAGCTGTATGCAAATGACCTGTGAAATGTCCAATGAGTCATTAGCATATCAAGCTGTCGGCTTATTCATGAGTGGAAGGTACAACAACACCCCCAGTGCATGACTGACAGCCTGTATAATGGTGTGAGGCTGTATATGATGTGATCTATGATGGTGTAATGGCTGTATAATAATGGCTTCCTGGTGCTGGCGGCCCCTGAGCTCCGTGGTGGATAGGAGAGTACAACAGTCCGAGAGAGTCCGTTATAGCAGAAACATGTCAGGTACTTGTGTAGCTGATGTGTGTGTCCACACATGTGTATTAGAGGATTGCAGCATGTCACAGATGCAGCACACACTAGCAATGCTTTACTATACATTACACACAGGGGGAGGAGAGGGGAGGGGTAACAGGAGTGACATCACTGCCTCTGACCATGTGACCAGCCTCATTTACATAATAAAGAATAGATGATTTTATAATGATTAATGTATGAAATAACTAGATAAAGGCTGGATGGATCCTTGTGAGCTGCTGCAACAGGTAGAGGTGACCTTTAACATCACTAGGGAAATGATATGTGAAAATTTATTTTGTGGGAAAATCCCTTTAAGGTATTTCTGTACAACATATAAACCTTCATCATGAGTATGTTCTGATACAACTGTCAAATGGTCCTCCATGACCTGTATTAAACTTAAAATTATTATTAACAGTAGGTGACTGATGACAGCTCACTCATGGTCATTTGTCAATACTAAAGCAAAAGGCTAGACAATCCAGGGAGTCATATCGTCATGGTAGGTACTGCTCTGACCATCTTAACTTCTCTTTACTTGGTTATTTGAACATATCATCCTAAAGTGAAAACATGTACAGAACATCATGAATTAATTTGCGCTGACAAAACTACATTTCAACAGAATTGTCACTGTGACAACTATTTTCCTAAATGTATTTCATTGTCTACTGAAAATATTAGAGGGAAGCTATTTTGAAGGGAGAAATCTCAAGTTATGCTTAGTAGGTTGCTTGCACAAATACATTTATTAACCTTTCACAGTGTGATCAGATAACTGTCTACAAACTACTTTAACTACAATAACTCTGGTCTAAAGATGGCGTCTGTGTCTGAAGACTACTCCCAAAGACGGCGTCGGCATCTGACATAAGACTGGAATGTGCCCACCCTGAAGTCTTGGTCATCTCGGAACTTCCTATCAAGAAGAGACACAGAACAAAGCTGCCAACACCTGCTCTGTTTCTATATGAGTTTGTGTACTGCATTGCATAAAGCAGAATTGCCTTTGCCTCTGACCTGTGGGAGTTAAACCGGAAATCGTTTTTTGTCTGGTGTAATCCTTATGCATGCACTTATAAATCAATTTTGACGGAGCAACAACTCATATAAAAGAAGGTCTCCTCTAAGGAAATTTGTTCATCTTAAGACTATAGTTTATGTCCTGGGCAAGAATTTCCATATATATGACAAAGTGAGCCAATCTCTTTAAGCAACTAAAGGATGTACAAGCAAAGGAGTTGGGAATTTTGCAAGGTCTCCTACACTAATATTCCAATAGACAGAAAAAGATGTTATTAACATCTTTTTCCTGTCTATTGGAATATTTAGTGTAGGAGACCTTGCAAAATTCCCAACTCCTTTGCTTGTACATCCTTTAGTTGCTTAAAGAGATTGGCTCACTTTGTCATATATATGGAAATTCTTGCCCAGGACATAAACTATAGTCTTAAGATGAACAATTTCCTTATGAGGAGACCTTCTTTTATATGAGTTGTTGCTCCTGTCAAAATTGATTTATACCAAGTGCATGCATAAGGATTACACCAGACAAAAAACGATTTCCGGTTTAACTCCCACTAGGTCAGAGGCAAAGGCAATTCTGCTTTATGCAATGCAGTACACAAACTCATATAGAAACAAGAGCAGGTGTTGGCAGCTTTGTTCTGTGTCTCTTCTTGATAGGAAGTTCCGAGATGACCAAGACTTCAGGGTGGGCACATTCCAGTCTTATGTCAGATGCCGACGCCGTCTTTGGGAGTAGTCTTCAGACACAGACGCCATCTTTAGACCAGAGTTATTGTAGTTAAAGTAGTTGTAGACAGTTATCTGATCACACTGTGAAAGGTTAATAAATGTATTTTGTGCAAGCAACCTACTAAGCATAACCTTGAGATTTCTCCCTTCAAAATAGCTTCCCTCTAATATTTTCAGTAGACAATGAAATACATTTAGGAAAATAGTTGTCACAGTGACAATTCTGTTGGAAATGTAGTTATTTGTCAGACGCAAATTAATTCATGATGTTCTTGTACATGTTTTCACTTTAGGATGATATGTTCAAATAACCAAGTAAAGAGAAGTTAAGATGGTCAGAGCAGTAACCTACCATGACGATATGACTCCCTGGATTGTCTAGCCTTTTTGCTTTAGTATTGACAAATGACCATGAGTGAGCTGTCATCAGTCACCTACTGTTAATAATAATTTTAAGTTTAATACAGGTCATGGAGGACCATTTGACAGTTGTATCAGAACATACTCATGATGAAGGTTTATATGTTGTACAGAAATACCTTAAAGGGATTTTCCCACAAAATAAATTTTCACAATAGTGATGTTAAAGGTCACCTCATGCCTGTGCAGCAGCTCAAAGGATCCATCCAGCCTTATCTAGTTATTCATACATTTTCTTTATTATGTAAATGAGGCTGGTCACATGGTCAGAGGCAGTGATGTCACTCCTGTTACCCCTCCCCTCTCCTCCCCCTGTGTGTAATGTATAGTAAAGCATTGCTAGTGTGTGCTGCATCTGCTGACATGCTGCAATCCTCCTAATACACATGTGTGGGACACAGACATCAGCTACACAAGTACCTGACATGTTCTGCTATAACATGGCTGCATCCTGGAGCTGTTGTATCTCTCCTATACACACACAGGCTGCAGGGGCCGCCAGCACCAGGAAGCACATTATTATACAGCCATTACACCATCATATATCACATCATTATACAGCCTCACACCATTATACAGGCTGTCAGTCATGCACTGGGGGTGTGGTTGTACCTTCCACTCATGAATAAGCCGGACAGCTTGAATATGCTAATGACTCATTGGACATTTCACAGGTCATTTGCATACAGCTTTAGAACCTCATTGCTTATGTTTACAGGCATGTAGAGGGACAATGAAGGGATAGAGCCAATGCTCTCTAATGGCAGTTTATGAAAATCTATTTAGATTAGGGGGGTTATTTTGCATGACGGGTTCTCTTTAACACAATAAAGATCATTTTAACCACTTACTTTACAATGTTACTCAGTTTAATTGCTGTGTGTATAAGCAGAACCAAGATCAAGGGAGTGGTAGTAGTGTCTTAAAACAATGGGGGTCATTTACTAAGGGCCCGATTGGCGTTTTCCCAATGTGTTACCCGAATATTTCCGATTTGTGCCGATTGTACCTGAATTGCCCCCGGAGAAAATTGGTAAACAGTTCAATAGTATGTAATATACTGTTAGTAAGTAGTAGCTGCAGATTATGTAATGTTATGTTTATATGTGTTTACTTAAATGATTAATTTATGGTGGTTGTCAAATGTTCCTTCACAGATCATCGAATTCTGCATGTTGTCTTATCCAAGATTCCATTAGTTGAATGAGTCTGATCGCACCATCTGGCTGGTTCGATAGAATCATATGCTCCAGTCATAGCATATGTATACTTATAGTAGGGACTATGGCAGTATCTAGTCATTTGTGACTGATATAATTATCTATAATTCATGTATCAAGCATTGGCTGTCGACAGTTAATCTTCACCTTATAGTATGTAGTTTGCCTACTGATCGCAGCCCGAGCGGACTAATATATGCTTGCTGATGTTGTAGTCTCGGATTTGGTATAGCTTTGCGCGCAGAGGCGCCTGTCAGATGTTGTCCCATCTTCTCGTATAGTACAGCTGTACGTATTATATCGCTCAGGCCTCATTTTTCCATCCTGAGCACGCATATGTAGCCCTTACCGATCTTTTTGTTCGGCAGCCGGGATGCCAGGTTGTACTTGACCGGACCGGCATGCTTGTCACCGAAGCATGCACTGCGTCCCACCTCCTACCTTTCCGCCCTCTGACCCTGCTTCCCCCTCGCAACCCATTGTACACTTTCTGACCTTGGCCACCATATCACCAGGGGCAGCGACACTGCGATATGCGGCTCATACCTCTCACTACCAAGCCATTATCAGACCAAAATTATGTGGCCAAACCAGCCATAAAGATGCCATGACGTAGGTGCCGTGTCAATGGGGATTAACGATCTGCCGACAGCCTTCACCACCACTCCCTCACCGAACTTTTTCGCATGTACAATTGTCATGTGCACTTGCCTGTGTTTTTAATACAGAGGCACCATCCTGGGAGGACTTGCTTCTCTCCATCACTTTTTATTATATCCTTTCATCTCCCAATGTTGTGTACTCCCCGGCAAACCAACCAATATCCATCGGTCAGAGATATTTACTCAGTTGACGATTCTTGCCCTCTCACTTTTATTTTTGTTACTTATGTACTTGTATTGGTCCCTCTTTTCCCCTTCTTTCCCCCTTTTTGTTGTAATTCCATGTTTACCCCTGAGCTTCTTATTCCTAATAGTACATTTGTGCTCTACTGTTTCAAACGTGTTAGCGTTGAGAAGCTTCGAGCATTAGATGTGAACATGTTGTTCATGGTACAGAGGTAATGGGTATTTACATGTAACCTCATTTAGCCTAGCGTTTTTGCCTGTGTTTCGTGATAACAAAATCTACCACTTGCTATGGTTGTGTAACGCTCGTAATGGTTCCTTTTTGAGGCACTACATATGATACGACTTCAGGCACTATCCGAGCGTTTTTTGCCAACATTATTTGGACCATGTTGAGTTTTCGGAATTCTTTTATTAACCTTTAGTTATTGAGCCCATCACGTAGTCGTCATCATCTCTGTTCGCCTATAACCGTTTTGACCACCTACTCGATATTTGCCATTATTGCACGAAGAACCTTTACCTTTAGCGAATCAACATATACTCTGTATCTGTTTGAGTTTAATGCTCTATTGTCTATTTGTGCCAGCTGGGTACACACAAATAGTAGTACTCTTTTTCAATTACACTTCGCCACAGCACCCCTGCATGTGACAATTACAGAAACATCTGTCCAGATACATATATCCATGTCCTCAGACCAGTGTATGTACTTAAAGGCGGTAACTTTCCCATGCCCTAATAATGTCTACCGCTTGATCACGTTTCCGCCGCTGTCTTTATGTTGTTTCCCCTGTTTTTCCCCGACTTTCGTTTCTACCTTCAGATAACACACCACTCGTCGACCAGCATGCCCCCGTAGTCAAATGTAATTGGTTCCCATTATTTTTTAAATACCCCCCCTATTTACCCTACCCCCGGACTATCTTTGTGCACTGTGATGTTGATCTGACAGAGGGACGAGATGTTGAAGCAGCGATTATGTGTTTTTCTTACTCCTTCAGCTCATTTTTTCTACTACAAGTACATTTAGTGACCCACCCAGACATTTCGTGTTTTTTGACCCCCCCCCACACTTTCATTTTGTCCTAATTAATGACTACCTCCTTACTTAACACTCCACCCTCTATAATGGCCCCTTATTTGGCTCCATAACGTTGTTTTCCTGATCCTGATGTTTTCCCCTGTATCTGTCCTCACCTCCCCATATATTTAATTTTTTGTAGTCTGTCTACCTCTTGTGGTTTACCGTTACCTCTATCACTGCACCTAATGCTGTTTCCTCTGTCCCTGTATTTTTTCTCCGTTGCTACCGCCATCTTTTTTCATGGTTAATTGCATCTATGCTACTTTTTCTTTTTTTTGTTCGACTTAGTCTCCACATCTTAATATCCACGCTTGCTGTATCCTTCTCCACTGATGCCAACTTTTTATAGCCCAGTCCCATTACTAATTCCCACATATATGGTGTTTTGGACACTTGCTTACTCACTTTTACTGTTTGATGTTAATTTTTTTTTAAAATAAAGATCCAACATAATGGAACGGTTTCAACGATTCCCAAGCAGACCCAACAAGCGTCCTATACATTTCCCACATGCAATCAAATACCATATTCTTACTGTCTCGGACAGCTGGGCAGAGGTGATATATAGACCTTATCCAGGTACTTTGATTAAGTGTTCCCATGGTTTCAGAAAAACAACGGAAAGGGCAGTTGGAAGCGTGATTTTTTTCTGCCACTACTGCCCAGCCTCCACAGGGATTTTATGGGTGCAGTCCGGAATGGCAAGCACCTGTCAGGATGAAGGATTGTAAAACAAGCCACACTTACATGTGCTGTTGTGTCCTCTCTGGCCAGGATCTTGCTCTTCTTTAGTGAGGTGTCCTTGTTTTTTTTTTTTTTTTGTAAAAAGGCTTTATGAAATGTATCTCCAATATATCGCACTGCTACTGATCCTCTATGCACCTCGGCGCGCTCATCAGCCGCCTAGTAGACACCCAGAGCTAGACCCAGGCATGCCCATGCCCACTGGCCCCTCGGTGGAGTTGTGTGACGGATAAGCTGTTGACGGCTAGAAGTCTGGTTTGTTCATGTGTAGCAGGTCTTTTAGTGGCAGACATTGACATATGGGTGTCTTTCGGACAGGAGGCTGACTCAGCAGAACGGCCAGCAGGTGAGAGACAGATGGAACCGTCTTGCGATTTCTCAGTATCCTTATCGATGGTGCAGTAGATTTCCGTTATGGTTGCACATAGATAGGGAAGACTTCAGCTATTGTACATTGTTTGACCTATAAGTAGATCACAGGGTATGGAGTTAAAGTAGCTATGCCTTACTTCTATGCTGCGTACTGTCCTTACTTGGTTGTTTTCTATTGTATAGTATATGGTTGCATTGGTGTTCACTGCCCGCCTGTCTTCTGTGGATTTTTGATCTTTTACGCCAGCATGTTCCTACAAGTGTACAACCCGGCCTTCACTTATCGGGTGTGCCAGTGTGTATGTGTATCCCATTCCTTTCAGCGTGCTAGTCTGAATTTTTCCGGTTTCTCGAGTTCTCTGGTATCAGCTACTCCACCATTGTTTTAGCTGAAGTGACCCTCTGTTTGAATCACACAGTTTTCCATTCCAGACATTAGTGGTTTCAATCGTTCAGTGCCGATTATGCATATCACTTTTTTTATCGAGATTGTTCGTATGCACATCTCACTTTTCAGACTGCCTTGAGTTTCCCGCTTCTGGTCCCCTCCCCGCCCGCTCCCTCTACGCTAGCACGTACCTCGCATGTCTCCGTTGCTTGTGCAAGATTACTGGGCGCTTTTATGCTCGATGATTTTAGAAAACCATGGGCCATTATCCCATCTTTGCTGTACCCTTTCGCTCTTTTGTGCCCGCGCCCCGACGATTGGGATTACAGTGCCCCATCACTCACCTCACTCTATCCCCCCGTGCGCTCTGTCTTTATCCCACCACTAGCATGCCATTCGCTGAGCCGACTACCAACACAGATCACGTCCAGCACTAGCGCTTAGCTGGTGACGGATCGCAGTGACAGTATCAGCTGCTGATTCCTCTTTCTCTGGCAACCCTTTTTTCCGCACTTATTGGGATTTCAGCAGCACCTTGGTTTGTGTTCACCTAGCATGCACCATGACTGTCGTCATCATTCTCGTCCGCTTATCGCGATGCCAGATAGGGAGACGCCGCTGGATCGGGGTAACTGCATGCCCCATTGGTCCTTTGAAAAGCTCTTCAACGTCAATACCTGACAAGTGGTTTGTGAATATGCCGTGTAGGAGATGTTTTCCTAGACCGCCACCCTATTTCCGTTCAATGCTAAGAGATTGATTTTTGCTACATCACATAGTGACCCAGCACACCTTTGCCTGCGTGTGTAGGGCACTAGAATTTAGCGTTATTATATTGTTTTTCTTTCTTTCGTTGTCTTTGGTTGTGCTGGTGCGTTGTGCTTTTGTGATTCGGCTATGTTGTACGTATGTGTCATTGCTTAGTTACCATATTGATTTGTAGGAACTTGCCAGTGTGAGACTTGCACGCATGAAGCTGGGTCACATTTATTACTGTTAGCTCGCTAGGGACATTGCATTCATCCCCGCCATAACACACTCAAGTGTGTGCAGGCAATTACTTGCAGTGTTGTTTGTTGGACCGCCTGGTCCCCCTATGGATCAACAGTCTGACGGCCCCCCTTCCCTTTCATTCCTTCCCTTTTCTTTCTCTTTTCTTTCCTTTGTTTTTTTTTTCAAACTTTAACGTGCCAGGCCTGGTCGTGAGGGGTGGGTGACGCGCAGAGCGGACCTATTACCCAATCCCGTTGTTGTCGCCGTTGCGCGTAGCACTTTGTAGGTTAGAACACCGCACTTTAACAGACACCCATGAGCGACGAGCTCTCTTTAGGCCCTTCGTCCCATCCTACCCCCCTCATGCGCTGTCCCTCCTTTATTCTATGACCTGTATTTTGCCTATTTTGTGCTGATTTTGCACACTGTGTGTTTCGCGCACTGGCTGTTGCCACTAGTATTGTTGACAGTTTAGATAGAATCTTTTTCTATTTTTTTATTTGGATTGAATTTTTGCACCAGGGCGCTACTTGCGAACGCCCTCCTGTCTATAGTCTTCCTATGATTGCGACTTAGCACATATTTTTTACACCCTCTCCATCCTCACTGACAAGCACCTAACAGTAGAGCGAGCAGAGTTTAGTTGACGATGGCTAGTATCACATGATGAATCGTATTTTAGTTTTGCACAGATACAATAAAGATAATATAAGCATTGATCTTTTTTTTTTTCCAAGTCAAAACTGAAAAATGCCTATCAAGTGTTCCCCACAGACCACTACAAACACCCTCTTCGCTATAATGGTGTGCTTCCCCCCCTTCTTTGTGTTTGCTGAGGCTTTCTTTTTGCGGTTATTTTGCGCTGCCTTTTTTGTTCGTGTACGGTTAGAATCTAGCTCCCATGCAGCTGACTATTGCGCTGATTTAGCTATCCTTGTGCGTTCTTCTTTTCACACAACAAACCACCCCCCAAAATTTCTTTTTATCAAACAAAATACCTAAAACAAAATGAATAAAAACCTTCTGACTTCCCCCAGTTTACCCACTGTAATTTTTTTGAAACATTGCTCCCTGTTGACCTGAGGCTAGGTGGTTGAGGAGGACGAGGGCGCGTGGGGCGTCACCACTACTGCAGGGGTACAGAGGTCGTGGTCCTGGGTGGGAGTGAGACACACCTGCTGTGAGGGAGCAGGGGAAGGGAACGCCGAGAGGCACACTCCCTAGGTTCCATGATTCAGTGACTGGGACCCGTGGTTAGAACACTGTTGAGGCCAGAACAGTGCGAAACAGGTGATGTCGTGGAGTGCAGACAATGCTTCTAGCCATTTGTCCACAGTCAGTCTTCCCTGCAGTCTACCAGTGCCCGAAATCAGCACTCCTCCACCTCAGCCTCTCCCCCAGTCTGCCCCCCTCCCAGGAAAATTTGGCATTTGAACCAGCATACTCTGAGAACTGTTTTCTGGACCCTTCACCAGAGTCACAAAACCACTGTCCGGTGCTGCTGAGCTCTTTTCCAATGCCAGGTTTTCCACCGGTCGCAGTCTGTGGGTGATGATGACATTGTTAGACGTAGTGGAAGAAGTGTGTAAAGAGGGTTCGGACGATGAGGAGACACGGTTGTCAGACAAGGGTGAAGTTGTTTCAGGGCAGGAAGTCCGAGGGGGGGGGAACAGACGAGGATCGAGGAGAGATGAGTGTGACAGACCCAAGCTGGGTTTGATAGGCCGGGTGAACACAGTGTTCTGAGACAGAGGCGAGCTTGACGAGAAACGGTGGAAGAGGCAGTGGTTGGGGCCAGACGGGCGGCAGTGGCCAGAGCTGGTGCATCAGCGCCAAAGTTTCACATAGTGAAGCTCCCGTGGCGAGGGCTAGATTTTCGTAACACGGAGGTTGTTAAAGAAACACCGGATGACCGAGGACTGTGGTGTGCAACCTGGTCACACCAGGATCAGTAGGGGTTCACCCATACCAGCTCAACCACCACCAGTATGAGCAGGGCATATGATGCTAAACACCCACTCAATGGAACCAAGACCATTCACCTCCGGCCGGGCACACCACTGCTCCTTCCCCGTGTACACCTGCTGCCTCTGCTAGTCAGCCACCCCTGCCACAGGACCAGGCCCACCCAAACACCTCCCGTGCGAAAACCACACCTTGCCTCACGATCCTCCACAACATCCACCAATGTCTCATGCGCAGCGTTCAGCTCTCCATACCGTAGAACGCTGGAGTGCAAGAGGAAGAGACAGTGCAAGCACACCCACCCACACGCCCAAGCCCTCAACGTCCACCATCTCCAAACTGCTTAGCCTGGAGATGATTGCCCTATAGGCTGTAGGACCGAGGCCTTTCACAACCTCATGGCGGCAGCGCCCCTCGTTATTCGGTCCCCCAGGCCGCCACTACTTTTCCCGAGGATGTGCCGTCCAGCCCTGCACCAGCACGCTGTCAGACAACAATCCGGTGCCCTGACCAAAGCCGTTTTGGACAAGGTCCACCTGACCACACGACACGTGGACGAGAGTGCTGCCGGGCAGGGCCACTATATGTGTCGTGACGGCACATTGGGTTAACTTGGTGGAGGCTGGGAACGAGTCGACCTGGACATGGTCATATCTGCCGATGCCGAGGATTGGCGGGGCCTAACTTCGGTCCAGGTCTCTCAGGGCTACTATGCCTCCTCCTCCCTCCTCCGAATTACATCCCGTGGGACATGGGGCATCAGTCCGTTAGCTCTAGGCACAGCGCAGTGCGTCGGCTAAGCGACGTAAGCGGAGCTACACTGCTGAGCCAAGGCGATTAAAAGGCACACCGCGCCAAGATCTATTACAGGGCATCACGGCGCAGATGATCTGTGGCGGCACCGCTGAGCCTGAAGCAGGCATGGTTGTGTGTGACAACGGCCGTAACCTGTGGCGGCTGCAACGCGGGCAGACTGACACAAGCGGAAATCATTTCAGCGCTTCTTGCTCACTCCTTTGGTTCCCTCTGCCACCCATTGGTTTGAAGGCTGAGTCATTTAGGGTATGTCACCATGACACTCTCTAGCCTGCGCTGACTGCCGCATGCCTCTGCAGCGTCTTCTATAGTGTCAGGGTCATGTTGGATGTTTTAGATGCTATCTAGCCTCATTCGGGTCACTCTGTCATGGCCATGCTGTTGCCCATAATTTTGGATAATGGTGCGATATAAGCAGCTAGAAGCATCCATGCATGGCTGCCCTTTGTGTTTCCTGTCCATTTCCGTGGTGTTTCCATCATTTTCTGAGGTTTCCAGGTTTTGGCCAAGCTTCCTGTTGCAGACCCTGGTCCCCTTGAAAAATGCTCAAGTCTCCCTTTGACTTCAATGGGTTCTTATTCGAGACGAGCACTCGAGCATCGGAAAGTTGTCTCGAATAACGAGCACCCGAGCATGTTTAGTGTCGCTCATCACTCTACTATATAAAAACTGTAGCCCAATTTGTTGTGATCTTTACCTAGGATTCGCATAGAGTACATAGACAAAGGCTTGACTGGATATATTCTATCTAACCCCCAGAGGGCGACTCTTCATAGGACTTGGAATAAGAACAAACATGCAGAATCTATGATCTGTGATCTGTTTGACACCACCATAATAATATAATTTAAGTAAACACATATAAACATGAACATTACATAATGCAGCTACTACTTACTACAGATTATACAGTAACTATTGAACATGTTCCAATTTTCTAAGTAAATATAGTTCTTAACGGTTAAGGACACGGGCCCTTCCGTTCTTTTTTTCATGTCCATTTTTCACTCCCCACCGTCAAAAAAATCTAAAATTTTTTTTTTACACGTAAGAGCTGTGTGACGGCTTATTTTCGCATAACAAATTGGACTTCAATGTGATGGTATTAAATATTCCATGCCAGTACTTGAAAGTGGGAGAAAAATTCCAAATGCAGTGAAATGGTGAAAAAACGCATTTGCGCACATTTTCTTTGGGCTTGGATATTACGTCTTTCACTGGCGCCCCAAATGACATGTCTACTTTATTCTTTGGGTGTCTATTAAGGGGATACCAAATTTGTATAGGTTTATATGTTTTCATACATTTACAAAAATTAAAACCTCCTGTAAAAAAATTATTTTTTTGATTTTGCCAACTTCTGGCGCTACTAACTTTTTTATACTTTGGTGTACGAGAGCTGTGGGTGGTGTCATTTTTTCTGAAATTTGATAATATTTTCAATTATATACTTTTAGGACGTACGACCTTTTTGATCACTTTATAGATTTTTTTATATTTTCAAAATGGCAAAAAGTGCCATTTTCGACTTTGGGCGCTATTTTCAGTTACGGTTTAAACGCATTGAAAAAATCGGTATCATATTTGATAGATCGGGCATTTTTCGGACGCGTCAATACCGTCCTAAGTGTGTTTATGAATTTTACTGGTTATTTATAGTTTATGTCAGTCAGGGAAAGGGGTGATTGGAAATAGGGTAGAAATTTTTAACTGAACTTTACATTTCATACTCCCTAGGGTACTTAACCCTAGTTGTCTGATCTATCATATACTGCCATACTACAAGTATGGCAGAGTAAATGGGGATTTCCTCCATTTCATTACCATGTGCTATCAGCACATTGTAATGAAAGTGTTAAATGGAGAGATCACGCTCATCGATGAAGTCAAGGGGAGATGTGTGTGCGGCCGATCCCAGGTAAGATGGGGCGCCATGCGCCCTTATCTTTTTTAGGCTGCCGCAGCTTTGCCGGCAGCCATCGCTGTGATAACACACCGGCGGGTGTTACGGTTAAGCCTTTGCAGCAATATGCCCTTAGTCCTTAGCTATCGCACAATCTATGGTTAAATAATTCTATTTCCTTCGGGATGAAAGAGTTGTGGAACCTTGTGTTACGACCAACTCACCTGGCAGTAGAGCGAACGACTTGTGTCGCCCCGTTTCTGCAGAGTAGTGTGTTATGTAGTGGGGTGGGGGCTGTTATTCGCAATGGCGTCAAATTTCCTAAGGCCTATGGTTTGCTGGACTTCCTGTAGCGGACGCAGCATCTCCCCCATAGTTTCTCTGGCCTCTTCGAGATACCTTTTGAGCTGGTTCTTTTCTACTGTTTAATAGACAACCACCATAGAACTATATGATCAGCATCATCGTTTCGTAAATATTTTTAATTTAGGGTGGGATTGTGGAGATATAATGACTTCAGCTTCCTCAACAAGTACAACTGGTCATTGCTTGCTGCATACCCAGTCGATATGGGACCTACATTCAGGCCTGTCATGAATGTACACCTCAGGTATTGTAGTTGTTGACCTGATTTATTTCTCGACATTGATCCTAATGGTACTGCGGCGTTTGTGTTACTCTTTAGGCCTCTTGCACACTAGCGTTGCGTTTCACGTGCGTGTGCAAATGCGTGATAAAACTGACGTTTTGCTGCGTTTTTGTTGCATTTTTCCTTGGAGTAATTGCGGTTTTTTTTGGTTTTTCTTTGCGTTTTCGGCGCATTTTTGACGCGCGATTCAATGGGAGACTCGAGCATATTTCAAAGGGACCATGGTTTGGGTGATTTTTTAAAATGTGTTATTTAATGAAAAATAATGTCTTCTGATAATTTGCAAAACATCGGCGATCTATTTTACATGTTCCGCGCGTATATATCTCCCGACAATTTAGCAGATGTGAAGAACAGTGAAGGAATGAATAAAAAACATTGTAACAGTGAACACAGGACCACGGATCATTTAAGATAAAAACACAGTGCAGAACACGTGCAGAATAGATTACAGATGTCGGCACATCTGCTTACTTTTCGGAGTAACGCGCGGAACGGCGCGAACAAAATACATGTGAAGAACAATATATAGTGTGTGAAGAACAAATTGCAGATGTTTTAATACATCTGCAATGTGTTTACACACATATATATTGTTCTTCACATGCATTTTGTTCGCACCGTTCCGCGCGTATCTCCGACAAGTAAGCAGATGTGGCCGAACACTGTAATCTATTCTGCACTGTGTTTGCACTGTGTTTTTATCTTAAATGATCCTGTGGTCACTGTGTTCACTGTGTACAATGATTTTATTCTATCTTCACTGTTCTTAATTGTGTTTTTTTAATTAAATGCTCGATCGCGAGCAGGGGGGGAATAATGTTATTCATGGTCACCTAGCAACCCATTAACGTTTTAAAACGCATTGCATTCGCATTGCACTTGCAATGATTGCGAGTGCAGCGTTCTTGAGCATCTCCATAGACTTGAATGGGCGTGAAAAACGCGCGTTGACCCGCGAAAATAGAGAGCATGCTGCGATTTTGAGCGCGGTGGCAAAACGAACGCAAGCACGCGTGTGCAAAACCACGCAAATTGGAGAAAAGACCCATTGAATACAATGGGACAGAGTGCAATGCAGTTCTGAGCGTCCAATGCACGCGCAGAAAACTCGCTGCGTGAAAAACGCCAGGGAGGAAGGGGGCCTTAGATCGATGACAATCTCTTTGTTTTTCGACATGATCACTAGATTGTTGCTAGTTCCTTCCATAGACACTTTCTATTGGATTCAGGTAAGGTGATTGACTGACTGCATTCTAGCACTTTATTTTCTTTCTCTAAACCCATTGAGTGGTTTCTTAGCTGTGTGTGGGGTTTTCATCTTACTGGAATTCCCACCCTCATTTCTACTTCATCATCATCATAGTAATAGTAGTGATTTAGGATAGTGCTCATTATATAGGAACTTGAATACAATTGGTGTGTACAATAATTATTCCTCTAGTGATTAATTATTCTTCTACACCATTATAACAACATTTATATAACTTGTGTATAAAGGAAACCTACCATTTAGAATGGCAGGGGTAAGCTGTAAGTAACGAGCAACCAGCTCAGGTGAGCTGGTGCCGGTACTTACTTTCGTTAGTGTTATAAACCGCGGTATCGCGGTTTTTTAACACTTTTTAAACTTTAGAGCAGACGGGGTTGGCGTGCGCAATGACCGTGCGTGCGCATACATCTCCGTGTATTTCTATGTAGGCGCGCGCACCATCGGCGCACGCAGTGCTGAAGCCTCTTCTGCTCTAAAGTTTAAAAAGTGTTAAACCGCGTACCGCGGTTTATAACACAACGAAAGTAAGTACCGGCACACAGCTCATCTGAGCTGGTGCCGGGTACTTACAGCTACACCTTGCCATTCTAAATGGGGTTCCTTTAAGGATGAATTATTCTGCGACACCAACAACCAACATTATACAGTATACTTTTTTAAACACTGCTTACCATTTAAGCTCATATACAAACACCAGACCATTTTTCGCTTGTTTCCTGCCACTTTATAACAAGAAGTGTGGACATTCATCATCTAAATTTCACTGTCCTCCTGTCCCAGGAACCCATACTCAGTAGAGGTCTCCCTATGTAAATGAAGTGTTGGTGCTCAGACCACAACTTATAAACCAGAAAGGAATTCACGGGAAAAAAAGATGGTTGTGGGTGAAAATCAATCAAGGCTAATAGGAGAGGAATGCACCAGTGTTCAGAATAGCAAGGAATAATAAATGGAACAAAATTACACTATCAGTGAATCATCAGCTGTACTTTGCAGACAGGAGGATGGATGCAGTAAGAGTATACAGTTAGACTGAGTATATAAACATTTTTGGAACCTATGCACTCATTTTCAATTTGTGGTCAATGCACTTTAGAAGTACATTATGTATCGGCTTGTAATGGGAAGAGACAAGGCTACATATTCTGAAAGACAAAAGTGCACACAAAATCTTTGTATTGATTATTTTATTGTGCTTCTGATACTTTGTGCCAAAAAAGCAATCAAATTGTAAATTTCGAAGAACCAACTTTTAACTTGTGTAAAGTATCATCAAAACCACCCTCCCAGCTTTATTCCTTTTATATTGCTTTTAAAAGAAATGCCAGAAGATCATGTCTACTGGGTAGGAAATGGAAAAAGTGCTTCTCGTTACATATCCCACATACGGTAACCCTGTCCAGATACCAGGAATGTCACAGGTACTGTTAAAGCAGCAACGAGGCGATTTATCAGGAATTTAACCAGTTGTCCAATGATATTTTTAATGGACGTGGTTGGCTTTACATAAAGGTATTATGTGTAGGAGAAGCCAAAAGTTGCTGGATAGAGGAAATGCACAAAAAAATGTTAACACTGTCAAGTAGAAGTTTGCAGGAGTGGAATTATTACCTGGTGTGTACATTTGTGTGTAAGCCATCATTAGCAATTAGAGGTGAAGGCGCATAGTGGTTCTTCTATTTTAAATGGTAATTTTTATTGTATTTGTTGGCTTTTTTAAAATTTTATGTCTATTTTGACCAATGGTGACATGAAATAATAATAAACTGGAAAAAAGGATTGGTTTGCATTGCTATCTTATATTGGCATTTTTATGGACTGTCATGTGACCGTCTTATACCATCCTCCCAAGCCATGAAATTAAATCATTCCTATAGCATCTTTGTAGCAAAGAGGTGGTGGTTACATCCAGACCAACTGACTATGCCCTAGGCCACAGGTCCACACAAATAGCTGTTGGGAACAGCGGGTAGCAATTCTCAAAATGAGAATGATGCAAGTGAAATACAGGATCTGTCATGTGGAAACAAGCAAAAGTCTTCGGGGAAAGGGGTTCCTGTAAAAAATGCGCAGAAGCTGAGTGCAGGTATCCTCATATTGAAACCAAAGCAAAAGTCTTGGGGGAGGGGGGGTTTCCATATATAAAAATGGCAGAAGCTGAGTGCAGGTATTTTATTTTAAGAATCTAACCGATGACCTGCACCCCCATGTCCCGCTCTTCTAGGAAAGCACTAATTAACATTTTTTTTCCAAAAAATCACCATATGTGAATAAAGAACAATACAAAAAAAGAAGGAAACATTGTATTCTTAATTTACAAACAAGGAAAGTAAACATATTTATAGCCTTAATAACCATGTGTTTGTAATTAATAATAATTCCTTATTATTAATATAGTGCACACAGATTATGCAGAGCTGCACAGAACTTACCAGATCGAGTCAATTAAGGAATAATACCTTTGGTTAAAGCTAAAGGTCTCTATGCACAAGACGAGCAGGTGTGTCTTTTATAATGTGGAAAGTATGATGCTTCCTTCTTTTTTTTAGAAAGTCGTCTTTTTCTTTGTTTGGTAATATTTTGGAGGGGTAGCCCCATGTGCGTGGTAGATGAGGTCGATGATGAATATCATTAGAGGAGGTGCGCCTTGGGGTTGCACCAATTCATTGAGCTGCAGGTACTTGTTTGTTGGGTTTGCGCTATGGCGCGGCGGATCGGTGACTGCGAACTCATATTCTGGTGACCTTTTCACGTATCGGGGAGATTGGGGGGTTACTAGTGAAAATTTGGTATTTTCTGCGACCAAATATAATGACACCACGATTCATGTTTCAAACCTGGTAACATATAACATCTTTTCCTGTCTATTGGAATATTAGTGTAGGAGACCTTGCAAATTCCCAACTCCTTGCTGTACATCCTTTAGTTGCTTAAAGAGATGGCTCACTTTGTCATATATATGGAAATTCTTTGCCCAGGACATAAACTATAGTCTTAAGATGAACAATATTCCTTATGAGGAGACCTTCTTTTATAGAGTTGTTGCCTCGTCAAAAATGATTATTACAAGTGCATGCATAAGGATTACACCAGACAAAAAACGATTCCGGTTTAACTCCACTAGGTCAGAGGCAAAGGCAATTCCGCTTTATGCAATGCAGTACACAAAACTCATATAGAAACAAGAGCAGGTTGTTGGCAGCTTTGTTCTGTGTCTCTTCTTGATAGGAAGTTCGAGATGACCAAAATCAGGGTGGGCATTCCAGTCTTATGTCAGATGCCGACGCGTCTTTGGGAGTAGTCTTCAGAACACAGACGCCATCTTTAGACCAGAGTTATTGTAGTTAAGTAGTTGTAGACAGATCTGATCACAACTGTGAAAGTTAATAAATGTATTTTGTGCAAGCAACCTACTAAGCATAACCTTGAGATTTCTCCCTTAAAATAGCTTTCCTCTAATATTTTCAGTAGACAATGAAAATACATTTAGGAAAATAGTTGTCCCAGTGACAATTCTGTTGGAAATGTAGTATTTGCAGACGCAAATTAATTCATGAGTTTTGTACATGTTTTCACTTTAGGATGATATGTTCAAATAACCAAGTAAAGAGAAGTTAAGATGGTCAGAGCGAGAACCTACCATGACGATATGACTCCACTGGATTGTCTAGCCTTTTGCTTTAGTATTGACAAATGACCATGAGTGAGCTGTCATCAGTCACCTACTGTTAATAATAATTTTAAGTTTAATACAGTCATGGAGGACCATTTGACAGTTGTATCAGAACATACTCATGATGAAGGTTTATATGTTGTACAGAAATACCTTAAAGGGATTTCCCACACAAATAAATTTTACAATCATCTTCCCTAGTGATGTTAAAGGTCACCTCTCTGTGCAGCAGTCACCAAGGATCCATCCAGCCTTATCTAGTTATTTCATACATTATCATTATAAAATAATCATCTATTCTTATTATGTAAATGAGGCTGGTCACATGGTCAGAGGCACGATGATGTCACTCCTGGTACCCTCCCCTCTCTCCCCCTGTGTGTATAATGTATAGTAAAGCATTGCTAGTGTGTGCTGCATCTGCTGACATGCTGCAATCTCCTAATACACATGTGTGGGACACAGCACTCAGCTACAACAAGTACACTGACATGTTCTGCTATAACATGGATGCATCCTGGAGCTGTTGTATCTCCCTATACCACACAGGCGCAGGGGCCGCCAGCACCAGGAAGCAACATTATTATACAGCCATTACACCATCATATATCACATCATTATACAGCCTCACACCATTATAAAGGCTGTCAGTCATGCACTGGGGGTGTGGTTTGTACCTTCCATCTATGAATAAGCCGGCAAGCTTGAAATGCTAATGACTCATTGGACATTTCACAGGTCATTTGCTACAGCTTTAGACCCTCATTGCTTATGTTTACAGGCATGTAGAGGGACAATGAAGGGATAGAGCCAATGCTCTCTAATGGCAGTTTATGAAAATCTATTTAGATTAGGGGGGTTATTTTGCATGACGGGTTCTCTTTAACACAATAAAGATCATTTTAACCACTTACTTTACAATGTTACTCAGTTTAATTGCTGTGTGTATAAGCAGAACCAAGATCAAGGGAGTGGTAGTAGTGTCTTAAAACAATGGGGGTCATTTACTAAGGGCCCGATTGGCGTTTTCCCAATGTGTTACCCGAATATTTCCGATTTGTGCCGATTGTACCTGAATTGCCCCGGGATTTTGGCGCACGCGATCGGATTGTGGCGCATCGGCGCTGGATTGCACGCGACGGAAATCGGGGGGCATGGCCGAACGGAAACCCGACGGATTCGGAAAAACCGCCGCATTTAAGACAAAAAATGTGTTGCGAAAATTACACTTACCTTCACCAGGTATAGGCCGGTGAATTTCAGGGCATTCCAGCGCGCCTCCGGGGAACTTCAGCACAGCAGCGCCACCTGGTGGACGGCGGAGGAACTACCTTAGTGAATCCCGGCCGGACCCGAATCAAGCGCAGAGAACGCGCTGCTGGATCGCGAACGGACCGGGTAAGTAAATCTGCCCCAATATCTTTATTAAATCACATAAAAATGCACCACAAATGAATGCAACAAACAATACACAACAATGGTTACCTGTCTAGTCTGACGTATAAAGACATGTACCATAAGGAAATACATATTATCTAAAAAATGAAGTACATTGTCTGCTATTAGTAATACCCCGATAGTCCTACCGTGGTTCAGACGTACTTGAGTCACCAAAATGAGCGGGGATGGGGTACAGACCGGTGGGACCTTTCCCTATCGGGTCCCCAAATTAGCTCCCGCTCTAACAAGAGCAGTCCCAAACTGTCCCTGTATTTTTGCTAGTCCTCCTCCACAATGTTACTCAGTTTAATTGCTGTTTAGATAGCTTCTATCTCTCCCTCGGCTGCTCAATGTAAAATCCCAGGTTGTAGACGGGGACTCTCTAAGCACACACATTATGACCCATCTCATTCTGTGGGGTGACAATGTGGTTATATTATTAGGGTACAGGTGTATATACACTTTCATCTGGCTTTTGACATTGTGATAACATACTGATACATAGAGAGAGATGAGAAAGATCAGAAATGCATGAGATTACACAGAGGATGACAGACTTTTACACTGTTACACTGTGAGCTCTGCTACATCTCACAGCTATGTGCCTGCCTCCCCCTTCCCCCGGATCACTTATCTCCTTGTAGCTTGTAGTTTGCAGACTCTCTCTCTGCTCACGATCTCCTGGCAGGAAGTGATCAGTGAGTGTCTCTGAGCTCTGTGCAGGGGTAGTGGCTACAGGCACATAGCAGAGAGAGACAGAAATCTCAGCTCCACGATCTCACACAGAAATCCAAGATGGAAGCAATTGCATTCTAGGCCAAGAATTCCTGGTTCTACAACCTTCAGACGCATACTTCGTTGTAGAGTTTTTTTCAGTTTGGTTAATTCATTTAATTATGTGGACTAAAACAGTACAACGTATCATGTAATTCAGCATATGAGACTTTAGCATATTTTTGGACTTGGTGAGGACCGTATTAGTAATTGTAGTTGTTAAGATCAAACCCCCACTTTTTAGTAGATGAACAGGGGTGAACTATAGAAAGATGCCTCCACTAGTCAAATAATTGTATACTATGCTTAGTGCTAATAATCTGATTAGTGAGTTGTTTCATATTCTGTGGATAGAGGAGAACTTATTATGACTGGACAACCCCTTGAACACCAAAGCCCTTTACTGTTTTTTACTCCTCACCTTCCAAAAGCCAAAAACGTTTTTATTTCTCCATTGTTATATGAAAGATAGTTTTTTTTCTTTCTACTAGAACCAATTAATATTCAAAGGAATGTATGGGGAAGCGGAAGGAAAAAACTCCAAATGCAACAGGAATTACCCAAAAATGCAATGCCACCATTTTCTCAAGTGTTTGTTTTGTGTGGCACCTGGTCTTCAAAGTGGGATGGTCTTGGAAATGGAGTCTGGGAGAAGCTCTGGGAAAGTCGGAGACTGGAGGGCTCTTGGAAAGCCGGAGACTGGAGTGGCTCTGAAAAGGCCGAAGACTGGAGTGGCTGTGGGAAGGCCGGAGAGGACTGGAGTGGCACGTTGGAAGGCGGAGACTGGAGTGACACTTGGACGGGGGACCGAGACTGGAGTGGCTCTTAGAAAGCGGTAACTGGAGCAGCTTTTGGAAAGCTGGGCCAAAACGAGGGCAAACATGGAAGCCGACCTCAAGTTGCTGGGGATTAAGCAGCACGTTGAGCCGGAGGCAACTCTGCCTAGTTGGCTCTTCCCGAAAAGTGAGAGAGACTGGGGCGACCACTCCGGAAAGATCAGCTAGCAACCGATGAGAATTTTTGAGTCCTGAACTGGCGGGGTCCATGGGCAGATTTACGTCAGGGAGAGAGACTGTGGGTACAACAGTTTGTAGGGACAATGGTCACGCAGGAGTGTAGGAGTGTAGTATGGGAAAGTACCGGGAAAAGAAGAGTCTCTTGGGGAAAGTCTGTGGAGGAGTCTGTGGACCCTCTGGACCACAGGGAGAGATAGAGATGGTATCTGAGCCGACACCCGGGACAGAGTCTAAGTGGCACTGGTCTTCACCAGAGGCCAGCCGAAAAGCGGGATGGTCTTGCTGCGGCAAAGTGCCACCAGGTCGTTCAGGTCTGAGCCTGGACGTGGACAGCAGGATAACGGCTTGGAAGGATGAGCCAGGATTAACCAGCGCCAATCAGGAGGAGGCTGGCCCTTCAGCCTTTGTTGGTCGGGAAAACAGGTGATTCCGGTCGGAGGGCACTGCGCCACACAGGGAGGCAGGGTGTGCCCGCGATCCGCAATGAGGATCGTGGGTGAGACCGCGACGCGACACCTTGATGCTTATGATTTCAGGGGTACAACCTCTGGTTCTGTCAGTGGTTGTAGAAATTGTGCAAGTAACACAATGTGAATACATGTTCTTCCCCCTATCACTTAGTAATCCCCCTCATTCACCTCCCTCACTCAAGTTACCTACCCATGTTCCACCGCTTTATTCTGCCCCCCAATGTTCTCCCACATCTCATTCAGTTTTGCCCCCTCTGTCTCCCCTATTCAATCCCTTATTTTTATTGCAGCCCACCGCTAGACACCTCATTTTTTTTTTACAAGTCTCGAACAATCCTTTTAAAGCACACGTTAGCCGCACCTTAAAGCATTACTGAGTGCAAATGAGATGTGTGTCTCATTTACTATAGATGAGTTTAGGTGATGGATGCACATGGGTGCTCTTATAATTTTGATAAAGTGACCTATATGAACACAGGATTCAACAGGTCTGTTTCCCTATTAAAGATAGATGGAGTGAGCCACGTTGCAGGGTAAAGATGCCAATATCTTGGTTATGGCAGGTTGAACATGCATTGTTGGTGTCCATTCATTCTGTAAGGGTCTGCTGGAGACTCTAGACCATAGTACTTGGACATCATAAGATGGATGCTAAACCATTTACTCATTTAGATGGTGATATATCGTAAGTTAGAGCCCCATAATTAGCAAGTTATGCCCAATACTGTGGATAGGGTTACCGTTAAAAACTTGGCCCAACCCTTTGAGAAAAAGATGTGAGTGTTGTTTTATTCAAGGGTGTCAAAATCGCAAACAATAATGGGTGGTGAATATGACAAAAACCATCAGACATTTGTTCGATAGCGCATCATAAAGTTAAAGAATTAAAAGCATTTATCAAAGTTTATTTTCTGAACAAGCAATGTCCGTACTACAGTCTGTATTATAAGGTACCATATGTAATTGTTCATAACTTTTACCCAATAAATCTATTTGGTTGATTTTTGTTAATGACTGTTATATTTAATTAATGTTGTATTCAAAAAGGTCTGAAACAATTGTAAAATCCCGAAGTGGCAGAAATAAATTGCATTGCTACAAACATGTCACCACAACCAGCGGCACATAAAAAAATACTTAAATATATATTGTTAACCAGAGCTGTGGGGTTAGAGAAAAAGAACACATACATACTTTGATTTTCAGCATGTTGAAACGATGGGATGCAGAACTTCTAAACGAATCAGGGAACACACTGGAAACACAACTTTAAGGCTTATTTTTTTGCATTCTGCTGTAATAGACCTATCAGCATAAATAGAAGGATGTCCGGACAGTGGGCTGAGCGTGAGGAATTTAAGATACAATGAAACATAGATTGGATGCATAATCTTGAGAGTACTACAAATATTACAAGGAATCAAAAAAGTTAGCCACTGCTTAGCGATTTGCATCACTAAGGCTGGGATCCGGATATGTCTGTGAGTGCTACGACCACGCCTCTCCATGGGGAGAGGGGCCGCACATACGGGCCAAAGCTGAGCATGCTGTGATCACATACCGTGCCTTGCACAATGCACTTTTATGGTCATTTGTCGGCTAGCATATGGCCACCGTATACGTGTCTGTGAAAGGGGCCTTACAGATTATATAAATGTGGTTTCCCAAGGTACTAGCCTAGGGAAGTGGACCTGGGGACAACAAAGAGGACGCAGCTTCAACTGTGGAACGGGTGCGTCACAGATGAGATGCAACGAGCTATTTGGTCTTTGAACTTTGGAATGACCACTATAGGTGGTTTACACTTTATCACCGCATGTACATGTGTGAATATCAACATTAACAGTTATGACATAGTCGCAATTCTGGCACAAGAGGTGGGAATTTGATTATTCCCACCCTAAGAACACATGGGAGGGCACCAGGTTGGGGAGTGGGCCCGTTGCGGGGCACAGGCTTTTGGTCTAATTGTCGCCAGGCAGGTCTGTCGTATAGAACTGTTTAGTAAGGTGCCACAGTATATGCTCACTTGCCTGGATATATAAAGAGGCCAGAGTCTCTAATCTATCCATGGGGTGGGATAAAAATCGAGAGCTTTTGATAATCTGCCCCTTTATGTTTATCACACACTGGGTAATGGCACATTGTTGGTCCTAACAGAAGAAACCACACAGATTTGCTTATTGTTTCAAGTTGTGAAGCACATTATGTAGTGCAATAAGGTGGGGGGGGGGGGGGGAGGAAAAACTGGTTTATTTGGAAAGGGGACCAGTAAAAAAAATTGACTAAATTTCACTCTACTGGGTTACTCAGATCAATTGACCCTATGGGACATGATGATTATATAGTTCATAGCCCAAATGAACAAACCATATATAAGATAGAATGCCATTTTTGGCAATATGCTATGTATGATCTATGTGTAATCCATGTGAATTTCCGCTAGAGCGGCGAGTAAATGCACACGATCAGGATTATAAGCAGATCTGTGTGTAGAATATCTTATGCATAATAAGTATAATTAATAGTATACGATGTTATAAAAGAAAGTTTACGTGACCACTGAAATCCTGAGCAAATTTGTATGTAGCACATTCAGATTTAGGGTATATTAAAAGAGTGTGTCACAGATTTCAATTTGGACAATCTCTACCAGTGCATTTAATATCGAATCAATCAAAATGCAGGCTAATGGTTTCCAGTGTTATATAGAATAGACAGCTCATTACCAACAAATACAATACTTAAAGGGGTATTCCGGAATCAGCATAATTTATATACAAATGGGTCTCAAAATAGAAGCTAATGTGTAATTAGTTGTATTTAAAATTTTGCTCCCCTTAGCAGAAAATGTTGTGGACATACAATGTAATGAGAATAAAAATGCTACTGGCCCTTTAATCAGTCCTTTATTTCTCCGCATGGAGTAGAACAGGAAAGAAAATGGCCGCTGGTCACAAGTCCGCATCACATGCCCTGACACTTGCCTGGGCAGGTCATGTGATCATCACTATGTTTGGCTGTAGCAGTTGGTTTGCAGGCATCCAGTATGGCCAGTGTGTGTTGAGACGTCAATCTCAGTGAAGTAAGTGCAGTGATGGCAGTTACACATCATTTACTATGGTAGCAGAGCAGGAGAGTCTGTTACATCATCACAGGGAGCAGAGCATAAGAGGGAGGAGGAGTTACTGAGAACTAAAGGATCATGGGTCTTGTAGTTTACAGGGCGGCTCTTGGTGATAATCAGCATCGTTAGATCGAGGGGCCATACATTTATTAAATCCATCAAAATCCCAAACATTTAACTCCATTTTGTGAGAATGCATTGAGTTTTGTTGTCTTCATTTATTTATATTCATCAGGTTTTTGTGGTCAGGTGTTCTATTCCCGGAATAACCCTTTAACCAAAAGTATTCACATATGGATTCAGTCCATTTAATAGGGCTTCATTATGTGCTCCCTTAATCACATATAATCAGATTAACAATATATATATGGAAATAATTTGCATGGCCCATATTTTTACTTTTCTACTTTACCACATGTATGTTTACAAACTTTATACCCGGGTCCATCCATCTTACCTACTATTATTTCTACAGTATTATTTCGTATCATCCCAAAATGGTTAGTGGATAGAAGACCAAAACTGAAAAAAATCAACCTGTAAACCAGGTTACTATATGGAGATTTCATGCCATTGTGAATGAAAACCATAAATGGGAATTTCAATACATTAAACCCAAGAGAACACTGTCATTACAGAAAACTCCAATTCACACAAATGTTTGAGTAATGTAAATCCCAACATAAAGTCAGAATATGTACAAAAGGCAGTACCTGCTACTTACTCTACAAGAAGCTATTGCAGCAAAGCCATTACTACTCTATCTCATTACGGTTACATATGCTATCTCTGAATATTAGTCATTTGCTTGAAATCCGCTCTTTTGGAAGTTACCACGATAGAAAAATGGCGTAGGAACAATGTGTACATTCCATAATAACCGTCTTTGTCAATGACTTAAGGAAATGCTGTCGCCACTTAGAAACAGTGCTGAGGTATACAGTAGCGCACAAAGGAGATACAAGGCAAAAAGAGTACAAACAGCTTGAATGAAGACACAAGATGAAAGCCTTCCCAAGTAAAGGTACAGCTCCCGGCCAGCCAGGAGCACGGAGGATGGCCTATTTACCATTTCTTTGCGGAGAGTTCTATAGGAAAAAAAATAGGTAAACTATATAATTATTCTATCAAAACACAGTCTCAGCTTCAGAAAGAAAAAACAATATAACATTGGTGTCTAGGCTGTATGCAGAGAATCCTTCAAAACAGTAACTGTAACAAACTGTTTCTTGATGCTGATACAATACAACATTATATTTACTATGAGTATAGGTAATATACTGTATACTTGCTCCCAAGGAGCCAGGCAGGTGGAATGGCGGGCAACTGCCCCACTCTGGCTCTAACTTATCATGAAACCCATTCTCATACAATATATTGGAAATCCAGTTTCAGTTAATAGAGCGGCACTATGATCTTACTGATCGCTTTACCAGATGGGAGAACGACTACAAAGATTATCTCTTGCTTTTGAGGACCTGCCTTTTATGCATCACAGAGGCAATCCATTTACCAGGCAAATTACACCCCTCAGTATTTGAGTCTGTGAGCTGGAGAACAAAGATCCCAATTCCCACAATCATAACTTTAACTACCGTATCCCTAGTTTTATGGCGAAAACAGAGCCAACAATCATATCTTGTCTTTAAAATGACCCAAGGCACATTGTCTTACGGTGCTATATAGCCCAATTGATTTCGATGATAGACATAGTCCCACGATTTTTATGGCTATTCATTGGGTTTCCCATCAGCAAAATTGTGCAATGTGCAAAAGGTTTGGATTCCTTTGTTCTTCTGAAATGTAAGATTTTATTTTTGTGCGGCTTTTATGGGAAGGTCAGGGAATTGGAACACAATTTTAAATGTAAGGCCAATTTAAGGCACAGCCTAGATCATACAAGCAAGGACCTGACTATATGATGATCCATAAAAATTGCTAATATCTATTACAATGGAAAGCTTATTCTTTGACCAAATTCTTGTTTAATGTAGTTATATGGGATTAGCACAAAGGTCTGGTGTGTCAATCTTATAAAGCAGCCCACTCCAGTGCAATTGTAGTATTTGGCATGCAATTCAGCACATTTAGGTATGTACAAATTCAGAGGATTTCTCACAACAGCAGAAAAATGGCAAAATCATCAAGTTTTTTGATCTACCTTTGCATTACATTACCCTAAATTTGTGTGTAATAACACTTGCTTACAAACAACCATTAAGCTACATCAAATCTCGTTTTCGGATACGCACAGCACATATGCCATGAAAACCTGATCTATACGCTTAGCGGATCCATAGATATATTACAGGCAGTCCTACTTAAGGACACTATTCCGAATTCACAGACAACCCATAGTTACAGACAGACCCTTGCTGCCTCTGGTGAAAGCGTGTTGTAGATGCTTTACTATAGTCACAGGCTGCAAATAATCAGCTGTAAGGTTCTGTAATGAAGCTTTATGATAATCCTTTGTCCCATTACAACAAAAAATGTTTAAACTCCAATTGTCACTGCGGACAAATTTTTTTGTTGGATCTACAATTATAAAATAATATACAGTTTTCAGATCTTACAATATAAATTCAAAATAAGAACAACCATCCGGATCCTATCTTGTACGTTAACCGGGGACTGCCTGTACGGCAGACGGAGGCTATGGGGCATATTTATCATACGCTGGCGTTCGTGCGACAGCGTTATGATTGCCCCGCCGCTGCTGCCTCTTGATGTACGAGAGGCTCAGCCGGAGAGTCAGCGGGCGGGGGAAGTTAACGGCCCTCCTCTGCTCGGCCGGCCACGTTCCCCATTTTTCAAGCCACTTCAATGCAACTGGTTTTTGTGAACGGGTTGGCGCCGATCGGGGGCAAAATACTGCAAAAGCTAGCAACTAAGCATAGAATTTGCTATTATTCAGGCTCTTTGCCTTAAAAGCTCATTGTGCCCAAATTATTCAATGTCATGCGCTGTGTTATGGACAGAAGACGATGCATGTGTTAAGGAAGCCAAATTTTTGCAGGATTTATTACAGCACCTTTAACAAAGTTTGTGGTATGCCTTTTTTTAACATATCCTAAACCCCTAAATAAATCTTTGTTTCACACTGCTTCTGGGTATTGATACAAACCTCTTGTTTTTGTTGCATGTGTGTGTCATTACGAGAAGACAGGCTTGCTTTGAAATTACCCAGAACTACAGCTTTTATCCTGTGGATCCACATTCCGGGAGCCTTAGTGTCTGATCTTTTCAACTGATCCCTTTGGCCAGATTCTTCCTTTGTTCTAATTGGTTTCACCCAATGCTGTTTGAAAGGGTATGTCGGTAATAATGACTTTTTAGTAGATGAACAGGGGTGAACTATAGAAAGATGCCTCCACTAGTCAAATAATTGTATACTATGCTTAGTGCTAATAATCTGATTAGTGAGTTGTTTCATATTCTGTGGATAGAGGAGAACTTATTATGACTGGACAACCCCTTGAACACCAAAGCCCTTTACTGTTTTTTACTCCTCACCTTCCAAAAGCCAAAAACGTTTTTATTTCTCCATTGTTATATGAAAGATAGTTTTTTTTCTTTCTACTAGAACCAATTAATATTCAAAGGAATGTATGGGGAAGCCGGAAAAAACTCCAAATGCAACAGAAATTACCAAAAAAATGCACTTGCACCATTTTCTCAAGTGTTTTGTTTTTGTGTGGCACCTGGTCTTCAAAGTGGGATGGTCTTGGAAAACTGGAGTCTGGAGAAGCTCTGGGAAAGTCGGAGACTGGAGTGGCTCTTGGAAAGCCGGAGACTGGAGTGGCTCTGGACTTTTTAGTAGATGAACAGGGGTGAACTATAGAAAGATGCCTCCACCAGTCAAATAATTATATACTATGCTTAGTGCTAATAATCTGATTAGTGAGTTGTTTCCTATTCTGTGGATAGAGTAGAACTTATTATGACTGGACAACCCCTTGAACACCAAAGCCCTTTACTGTTTTTTACTCCTCACCTTCCAAAAGCCAAAAACATTTTTATTTCTCCATTGTTATCTGCAACAGAAATTACCAAAAAAATGCACTTGCACCATTTTCTTATGTGTTTTGTTTTTGCAGCTATTACTGCGCTGCCCAGATGACACCTCTCCTTTGTTTTGTGGGTCTGTTCTGTCACATATGTTTCTTATATTTTAATACCTTAAAAACAAAATTAAATTCTTTTGAAAAAAAAAGTGCTGACATCTATATCTTTTTGTAGGGGGAGCTGACATCATACTGGGGACTGTACGACCTTTTGATCACTTTTTATCCTATATTTTTTGCTAAAAAATGGCGACTTGGACATTTAGACATATTTTTCTGTTACAGTGTTCACCATATGCGATAATTATTTGAATGGATCTAGCGTTGGAACAAGGGTACGGTCAGGAGGACTGCGGGTACAACAGTTCGTAGGGACGACTGTCACGCAGGAGGGTACTAAAGAGAAGTACCAGAAAGGAGAAAAGTCTCTTTGGGAAGAGTCTGTGGACCCTCTGAACCACCGCGGGAGATGATGGTACTAGTCGACACTGGGGACCGGAGTCTAAGTGGCACCTGGTCTTCACCAGAGCCCGCCGAAAAGTGGGATGGTCTGGGAAAGTCGGAGACTGGAGTGGCTCTTGGAAGGCCGGAGACTGGAGTGGCTCTGAGAAGGCCGGAGACTGGAGTGGCTGTGGGAAGGCCGGAGACTGGAGTGGCACTTGGAAGGCCGGAGACTGGAGTGGCTCTTAGAAAACCAGAGACTGGAGTGGCTCTTAGAAAACCAGAGACTGGAGTGGCTCTTAGAAAGCCGGAAACTGGAGCAGCTTTTGGAAAGCTGGGCAAAGCGAGGCAAACATGGAAGCCGACCTCGAAGTTTCTGGGGATTAAGCAGACGTTGAAGCGCGGAGGCAACTCTGCCTAGTTGCTCTTCCCGAAAAGTGGAAGGCCGGAGACTGGAGTGGCACTTGGAAGGCCGGAGACTGGAGTGACACTTGGACGGCCGAAGACTGGAGTGGCTCTTAGAAAGCCGGTAACTGGAGCAGCTTTTGGAAAGCTGGGCAAAACGAGGCAAACATGGAAGCCGACCTCAAAGTTGCTGGGGATTAAGCAGACGTTGAAGCCCGGAGGCAACTCTGCCTAGTTGCTCTTCCCGAAAAGTGAGAGAGACTGCTGGGCGACCACTCCGGAAAGATCAGCTAGCAACCGATGAGAATTTTTGAGTCCCTGATCTTGGTGGGGTCCATGGCCAGATCTTACTGTCAGGGAGAGAGACTGTGGGTACAACAGTTTGTAGGGACAATGGT